>JZKD02S2274847.1:318541-330053 GCA_000966675.3 Picea glauca
AACCACAAAGATGAGATTGTTGGGTAGTGGGTTCTACAAGATAGTATCAACAACTTGTATCAAGATGTGATTTTAACCTAGCATCATACATAAATTACAAATAAGAATTATTAAATTGAAATTCCTATTGCCTACTCAAAGTCTGATATGCCAATCCATGGCAACGATCAAGGAAATTTGTGATTGTGTAAACATAAATAAACTAACCACCATTAATCATTCTATCATACTTATTTAAGTATCTATATAGTAGATAAATTAGATATCAATTGGATCAATAAATTGAAAGACAACTAACAAGAAATTTCATTTACTCAGGTGACAATTGGAATGACAATAAAAATCATAATTTTCGCATTTTAGATTACACCCCAAAAACCATCAAGGAATTTCGACAATTCGAGTTTAGAATTACAAAATAATTTACAGCATAGTTCTAATAATTAATTGTGTACAATAAAAATATTAATGCATTTACAATCTCAAATAAAATACTGTAACCAACGATGAAGATGGCCCTGGAGATGATCTTCGACAACTGGCATTCCTTCCAACCTCTCGCTTACTAATCGTTGAGATTTCACTGCTACCTCCCAACCAATGCTAGGGGTACTATTCTTCCCCCTTAGCCCCCCAAGCCGCAAAGGGGCCACATGAACAAAACAAGAAATCCTCTAGCTCCCAGCTTGCCTCACAAGGTAGAGCCACCACTCTCTCTCAAGCTGGGTATCCCAACTCTCACAAGTAAAACTAGTCTAAAATTATTTTGGCAGCATAACTTTACCCATAACCAGTGTGATCCCTTTTCCCTCTAGACCACTTGCTTTATAGGATTGTCCTCAATGACACATCCCCACTTGCACAATTAATTCTATTTTTAATTAATTAATTTAGAATTATTTACCCCTTACACTTGTCACCCTCTCCCCAAGTTGCACAAGAAATTCCACATTTTATTTAATTAAAGTCATTTTCCCTCACCCTTCCTAAAAGATCTCCTTAAATCACTCCCAGTTGTCTCTTTATCCCCCCATATTCCATTTAATGACTGACGCATTACTAAATTTGAGTTGAGTTAAAATAGGAGTCTTCTTCTAGCTAGACTTGTGTTAACTAAACTCTAGATACCTTGCGATACATACGCATTATTTCATGTTTATTCCTTCTTATTTAAAAAACCCCCTTTTATATTTTATTTCACACATGTGCCTTAATCAAATATTTAAATAAAATTAATCTTTTCTTAATTCATAACTGATTTACTTCATTCCCAAATTATTTAATTTATAAATTAGTTTTAGACTTCTTACCAACTTGGACTTAGGATTAATTTTTGAATAGGCTTAGACTTTCACTTGGGATTTACAATGAATAAATTTAATCTTTAATTAATTAATTAATTAAATTTGGAAATGCTTAAAGATTTTACAAGGTTTAATTATTCGCTCAAGGTTTCCTAGGCCACCTAGATTCATTGACTCAAGTTTTATTTTTGCGACGTTCCCTTCAAGACGCACTCCATGCTCCAAGGGTGCCACTCACCTTTTTGACTGGTTTTGGTAGTTTTCCAACTTGCGGAGTCAACACTCCATTCAAGCAACCTTGTGAGAGATTAAGAGATTCTAAGGAATAAGAACCCTGCCTTATTGGGCACTCCTTAGAAATATTCATGAGCGACTGTCTCAGTATGCCCTCATGACATCATGGACTTCTCGAACTAGGTAATCGTTAACCTACAATTCGAGCCACAATGAGAGTTCTAGTAGGATGTGAGAGGGATGCTGCCACACCTCTCCCTCAATACTCGGTCTATGTGCATGGCCCCTTTACTCCTTATGTGAGTCAGATTAGAAAACATTCATTAGCTTGCATCCATCAATGGAACATTGTCAATAATCCATATACAAATCATACTATAATCGATCATATGTCACATATGCATAAATGAAATACTCAAACCTATACAATCCACTCCTTGACTCAATTCAGAGTCCAAGGAGGTCCATTGATTCCATCGACATCCAAAATCTGTCAAGTGTCCTGCACACTCAGGGAAAAATCGTTAATAACATTTTCCATTACATATATATCAATTAACATTAAATCACAACCATCAACATCATCATAAAATAACCAAGAGAAACAATAACAAGGTACTATAACCGGATCACTTACACGCAAGTGTCCTTAAAGAATAAGTCGATAACATGTGATCGCAAGAGTGGGATGTTACATATACCAAAATGAATGAGGGTGAAGTAGTTGTCAAAGTTAAACTAATGAAGGATTACAACGCTAATCTTCTTTGGAGAGAGTAAGTTTTTTATTATAGGACAGGTTGAGTGTCCATATGGTATAATTTAACAACTTTGTTTTGATCAGGTTGCAGGAGTTATGCTTTACAAATAACGACATTGAAGAAACACATGCTATTGAATTCCAATGATGTTCCTTAGAATGTTGTTTGTCACGATATGGTTATTAGCGAGTTACATTACAATAAGTTTGAAATTTTCAAGGGGGAGTCTGCAATGTTCGGTGATTGGTACAACATAAGTGTTTGTCATCTTCTGCATCACTTTGATGGTATTGAAGAATTACATTACTATGTTTCATCACAATTTTATTAAAAAAAATAAAAAAATAAAGTATGTCGTTTAAAATAGTATATAAACAATATATGTAATCATGAGATCATATATGTATAGTATTACTGTCGTATATAAACAATGTATGTAATCATGATATCATATATTAGAGTTATATATGTATCATTTTTTTTTAAGTAAAAAAAGATAGGACCTGTTATATTATCATTATCAAAATACAATGACTGTTGACGAGGCCAGCTGTCCCGCCTAAACAGGAAACCGAGACAGCTGGGCATCCTGTGCCATTTGTTTCCCAGTAAACAAAATTATCAGAGTTCTGTCCTGCTCGAAGGAAACCAGGACTGCCACCCATTAAGTTTAAACTGTATGCCAAAAACTAATTGCAAAGTAACTAAGATTTAACTGGGCCAAAGCCTGGTTCGTAAACAGAAAAAAATTTCTAACCAAGAACATCATTGAACCTCTTATCCGGTGCGCTCATCCTCGTCCTCGTGCTTTCTCCATCCTATTGGAAGCACGTAAGCCTGCGCGCATGTTTGGCATTGCCATTTAGGAAGAGTTCTGGAATGAGCCGCGAACAACTTGTTGAGTCGTTGATCGATTCGGGCGAGGCGAAAGACCTGGTCATCCAACAGACTCCGCACATCGAATATGAGAGCGAGGTACCCCGAGTCGGTGAAGAGTTGTTGGTCCTGCCAGTGGATGTTGATGGAGGCTGGGGGAATGGGTCCTGTTTCTCCCTCACTTGCATGTGCCAGTTGGTTGGAAAGATGGGTCGCCACCTCTATAGGTGCACCGGGCAATGAGTCTCTGCTTCCCTGTGTGTGGGACGGGGTCTCTTCTTCTACATAACATGTGGTGAAATTCTCCGCTAGGCTATTGGATCTGGAACCAAGCAGTTTTCCCGAAGGAGGAAGCTTGTCTTCTGAGCCGAAATCGGTGGGTGGATTCCAATTTTCTGGGACTGTGAACAGAGGGAGCTTGGGATAGCTCTGCATGGCATCTTCCAAGGCAATCTCTTCCATGTACGCCATTGGAGGCGTTTGTGGTTTCTTACGCCTTTAGAGGGATGCCATGGCTAACGCCTACTCAAATTTCTTTTGTCTCTGGCGATAAGATTTGGTTGTGTACCAAGCGGCACCCCTACGCACTTTACCTCGTGCTCTGGGCATGGTGGAGACCCTGGAGATGACCAGGGTTCCTTGTGGGTGGAAGGCTCTGCTCCAAAGCTTCAAAGGGTCCCCAAACTGCTACTCAGGTGGAATGAACTTTGCACTCGATGCTGTGATGGGCGAATGCCGCTCCATTCTATCAAGGTGGGTGATAAGGAGGAGGGTAACCGTGAACAACATAGTCATTAAGGATTGCTGCTGAGTGAGTTGGTGCATTGTACCAATCACTTTCGCGAAGGGGCTCATCGCCTAGGTTTGGCTGCGCAGATTCATACTCGATTAATGACTGAGGGGATGGTTGCCAGTGGATGTATTAATGCTACATCTTGGCGTTGTCCCACGTGGCTCTGGTTTGCGACGTGGCACCCCATTCAGGGGTTGTAGATCTCTGGTGGCTAAGGTTTGGCACCGAGTGGAGATGTCTAAGTCTTCCGAGATGTGGGCCTCCCAATAGAAGTGTTCGGTTTCTATTTCGACTCCTTCATTTGCTAGGAAATCCGCTATCCTGTTTGCATCTCACTTCACATGGGAGGGTATGATGCTGAGATGAGGTTGGAGGAGGCACATAAAGTCCTTTAGCAATATAGAGAGTCACCAACTTGGTGAGATTTTTGAAGGATGGCCTCCATGAAGAATCTTGGTGATTAACTTGATGACAATTTGTGAGTCCCCCTCCAAGATAATCTTGTTGTGATCTTTTTCCATAGCAGCTTGAAGACCCCTCAATAGTCTTGTTAACTCTGCCACATTATTGGTTGTTTCCCCTAGGAAGCCAACAACTAGACAAAGGATCTTGCCATTTGAATTTCTGATTACTTCTCCATATCTTGCTGGTCTCGGGTTGCCTTTGGAAGCCCCATCAAAATTCATTTTTATGAAATCTGTTGGAGGGGGGGACCAGGTGGTTGGACTAGTCTGTTGGTGCTTGTGCGTCCTTGGTGCTGGTTGATTGATTATAATGGGCTACCATCTTTGAAGAATGCACTGTTCCTCTGGGTTGCAATTAAGGTCCTCTTCTTTCCAAGATTTACTTCTGATAGTTTCCTTAATTAGTGAAGTGATTTTCTCCCAGGTGGATGCCGACGTGGAAGCTTGGGAGTAGAAAATTCTCTTGTTCCGTTCCTTCCAAATTTTCCAGAGAGTGAATCCTGGTAGAAGCTACCAGATGCGATTCAGAAGGGGATTGTTGTAAGTGATAGAGTCCCAATTCTCAATAGTGTCATTGATGTTGCTCCGATGTTGGTTGGATTTGCGCATTATTTGCGCTCCTTGGTCCCAAATTTGTTGGCCGAAGTGGCAGCCATTGAAGAGATGTTCTTTGGTTTCCTCTTATTGGTAGCAGAGAATGTAGAGAGATGGTCCAATGAAGCCTCTTTTCCTGAGGTTGTCCCAGGTTAGGGCTCGGTTGTGCACCACCAGCCACAGGAATGTGGAAATCTTAGGCCAGAGAGTTGGGTTCCAAACTTTGCTCCATATGGGCTCCTTGTTTTTGTCTTGGTGATTTATTTGTAGGAAGTAAGCTTCTTTTATTGAGAAAGTGCCAGTTGTGGAATACCCCCATTTGAGGATGTCTGGCCCTTCTCTTTTGGGTATTTTCTGGCGGTTAGCTTGAAATTGCCAGCTCTGCAGATTGAGATTTTTCTGGGACTCCAAGATCCTGATTAGAGACTTTCCATTGACACCATTGATGCTATTGTTATTGAGGTTTCCAGAGGTCCTTTACCCTTAGGGAGGTATCCTGATTGAGAGCTCTTTTGAGATTGGATAACTCCTCCATTTCGTTCAGGGGTTTGAATTGCTTCCATGAGTCTTGCCAGAAGCGCTTTCTCCATTTCGGACCTCCCAAAAGGCATGGTTTTGGACCATCATGCGATTTTTCCAGGCTGTGTTCCAGATATTCGAACCCTGAATTCGATTATTGTGCTTGATTATATGATTATCTGGTGTAAGGGGGGTGTACTTTTGTTTCCACATTTGTGCCCAGGCAGCAGTTGGGGTTTTTATCCATCGCCACCAGATTTTGGCTCCCATTACTTGATTGAGTTTCCCCGGATCCCGGAGTCCCAATCCTCCTTGGATTTTTGGCGTACAGAGTCTATCCCAGTTTACTAGAGCCCATTTCTTGTTGGGTTGGTGACCATGCCAGAGGAAGTTTCACTGGAGGTTTCTGATGGCCTTGATAACATGTTTAGGAGCAGCAAGGGCGGTGAAAGGATAGGTGGGTAGGGATTTCAAGACGGACTTGAGGAGGACCAGTCGGGAATCAATGTTGAGGGGTTTGAAGGTCCAATTGCTTAGCCTGTTGGAGATGGAAAGGAGAAGGCTATCCCAGGAAATGGATCTGGCAGCCGCACCCATGAGGGGAACTCCTAGATAGTTGGATGGAAGGGAGCTCCTGGGTATTCCTAGCAGTCTAGAAATATCGATTTGAACAAAAGACGGTGTATTAAAAAATTAGAGTTTGGATTTGTCTAAGTTGAGGGACATGCCTAAGGCTTCAGTGAATTCAGAGAGGATGGAGTTAAGCTGGTTGGCCTCCCGGACCGTTGGGGAGTTCAGAAGGAGGGTGTCATCAACAAATTGGCTATGAGAGGGCACTGGCTGAATGTTGTGCAGGGGAAGGCCTTTGAGAGATCCGCCGGTGACTGCTGCCTTGATATATCTTCCCAGGCCTTCCTCCATAAGTACAAACAAGAAGGGCGAGAGGGGGTCCCCTTGCCTGATGCCCCTGGAATATGAAAAAGGTCTGGATGGAACCCCATTCACTAGGATGGAGAAGAAGGCTGAGGAGGTGAGATTTAGGATCTAGTTCACCCAACACTAATCGAATCCAAAAGATTCTAGGACAACTCGAAGGTATTGCCAGCTGGCTCTGTCGAAAGCTTTTGAAAGGTCAAGTTTGATTAGCATACCTGGGGTCCTTGAAGTCTTGAGGGAGTGGATGACCTCGTGAGCCAGGATGACACTATCCATGATTTGTCTTCCTTCTATGTACCCTGCTTGTTCCTTGGAGATGACATGTGTCAAAATCAGTTTGAGTCGATTGGATACCACCTTCGTTATGATTTTGTAGATAACATTGCAGAGGGAAATGGGTCTGAACTTTTTAGGGTTTGTGACTCTTTCTTCTTTCGGAATGAGGGTGAGAAAGGTGGCGTTGAGAGCCAGTAGGACTAGGACTGATGCTCTCGATTCCTCTACTACCTCCCATACTTCTTTCCTGACCAGGTCCCAACAGTGGTGGAAAAAATCAGTAGTGAACCCATCTGTGCCGGGGGCCTTTCCCGGAGGCATGGTTTTTACTGCTTGATCCACTTCCTCTTGGGTGATGGGCCGTGTTAATGCGACGTTTTGCTCGGAGGTTACCAGCAAGGGTATGTGTCTGGTGACTCTTTGGATAACTACTGTTCTTTCCTCCTTGGTTTCCGTTAGAAGGTCCTGGTAGTAATTGATCATCTCAACCTTGATTTGAGAGTGTTCTCTGACTAGGTTTCCCTGGCTGTCCTCTAAGTGGGTGATTCTGTTGATGTGGCGACAGTGCAACATAGCTCTGTGGAAGAATTTTGTGTTCTTTTCCCCTTCCTTGAGCCATTGTACTCTGGATTTTTGTTTCCATAGAACTTCCTCTTTCTTTCTTCTCTCTTCTAATTGCTCTTGGAGCTTCGTCTCCTCTCTCATTAATTCAGTGGTTCTGGATCCTAAAATGAAGGTTTTTTGTATCCCCACCAGCTTGCTCTCTATGTCTTGTATGATCTGGAGTATGTTTCCAAAGTTGTTCTTGTTTCATTGTTTCAACAACTGCTTAAAGTTTTTGAGGCGCTACTGGAATTTATACATACTGGTGCCGTGGTCTATTTCCGCCTATGCCCACCAGGATTTGGCTAGCTGCTAAAAATACGGGTGTGAGAGCCAGAATTTTTCGAAGCGAAAGGGCTTGTACTTGGGTGCCTCCCCTGTGTCTAGATTGAGAGCAAGAGGCCAGTGGTCTGAGCCAGATTTTGGTAGAATGAGGCTTTCCAGATAGGAGCCTGTCTCCATTATTTCCTCAGTGACCAGGAAGCAATCTAGTCGATAAGCAATGTGTTGATTGCCCGATCTACGATTGGACTAGGTGAAGGTGCCATTGCTATTTTCTATATCGACTAACTTTAGATGATCAATGAGAGCTTTGAACTTACCGCTGTCTTGCTCAAGTTTCTTGGTGCCGCCTGTTTTTTCCTCCAGCAACATGATCATATTGAAGTCGCCTCCTAAGATCCAGTTTTGAGTTGTCACCAGAGTCTTGATTAGTTCGAGCCGTTCCATGAGTTTGTCTTTATCCTGTTGGTTGTGGGGGCCATAGACATTGGTGATGGCTCCTTCCTGATTCGAGCCAATGACCTCGAAGTGAGACATTATTGTACCTATAGTTGAAAAGGGTTTGCTAATAGTGATATTGGATGGGTTCCAGAGGATAGCAAGGCCTCCTGAGGCTCCTGTGGAGTCTATTGATATGGAGTTGCATTCTCGCCAGATACACTGGAAGATGGTTTCAGCTTCTGTTCCTGCACATTTGGTTTCCTGTAACATTAGAATGTCTGGTTTTTCTGCCTTGATACAATCTCGGAGGATCCTTGTTTGGATCTGCCATTGAGTCATCTAATGTTCCAAGTGATGATCTTCATCATTAAGAGGGTGGTATTGGGTGGAGGTATCCCTCCGAAAGCTTGTGGATATGACCTGAATTTATCATGAGATTGCCCGCCTCCTTGATAAGTTGTTGCACTATTTTTTTTCCTCGTCTTTTATTCTCATGGAGGACTCTTTTCGAGCCTGAACTCATGTTTGTGGCTATACCCAGGCGTGCTGTGGATCCTGCTGAGGAATTGAGAAATACTTTATGTACCTTGCGCAGTTGTTCTTCAGGAAGGGTCTGCAGGTCCTTTTGATTCAAGGCCTCCTCAAGCTTTTCTAGATCTATGCTCGCTAGATCTCTATCGTCTAGCTGCATTGGGTATCCCCATCCCCATCTCATCTTTCTTATGTGTAGGTTTCATGACTTTGGGGAGGGGGTGGAGGATTTGGGATGTCTCATTGAGCCTGTTGTGATTCCTTATGTGGGTCTTGGATTTCCTCATCTTCTGGCAGCTAGTTTAGAATCTCATAATAGTTTTTGGTTGTGATTTTTTGTCTGGGATCTGGGATCTACCTCCTTGGTGGGTTTCTCTTTTTTTTCGCGACTGTGGTGAAGCCATCTTTCTGTGTGGTGTCATTTTCTTTGGTGGCTAGTTTGATCAGGGGGAAATCTCTGAAGAGGTGGCCGTGCTCATGACATCTCTTGTAGCGAAAGGGAATGTGCTCATAATCCAGAGTTTGTTTCCAGTCCTCATCCTGGTATTCGAGAGTCACTGCTCCAGAGAGTGCCTTGGAAGTGTTCATGTAGACACAGATCCTGGCGTATGAAGTATATTTTCGTTGTCTTGTGGCCTTTGAAGCTTTGACATACTGTCCTAGAGTGTTCCCTATGCCCATTAGAATCTCCTCCAGCCAAAAATCTCGCGGTAAGGAATATAGGCGGATCCATACAAGGGCCATGGTGAAGTATTCCTTGTCTGAGCTAAATCTTTCAGTCCAAAAGCGTAAGAATAGCCTGACTGAGTTGTAGAAGTATGACCCATTCTCAAATATCCTATCTCTGTCTTCTGGATTGTATAGAGAGTTATATATGTATCATTGAATCAAGCTTCACATTGCAATTAGTTTTAGGGAGGGACTAGCTGCTATGAATCACACTTTACATTCTACATTGTAACTAGTTTTAGGTAAGTACTATCTATTTTGAATCATGCTCCACACTGCAATTAGTTTGATAAATATTAAAGCCTATGAACTAGGATTCGATGTGGCAGAGTCATCTCTTATCTTTGTAAGATTTTCCAACCAGGATAACTATCACTATCTGAGTGACTATTCAGTACTCTCTTTTCTGATTTAAAGCATCAAATGCAGATTTAAGGAGGGGTTAGGGTTTGCTTCCTCTGAGGTCAGTGGATTTCACGCTTTCTTCCTGACCTGACTCTTTCAAAGATGTTTGTCTAAACAAATTCCTTTTCTCCTTTCACTCTTTCTTGAAGAACAGATCAACAATCGTTCTAAAGTAATCAAACCTTCATTTATGGAACATCATTAATGGCTGGCTACCAAAACCATAGCCTCATTGACAAATTTATTAATTTACGGAGAGCATTAATAGCTACCAAAACTGTAGCCTAAGCTACAAATTTATTTTATTGTCCACCGTTATTAAAAAGGGTGTGGTCTTACCATGGTTGTCAAAGATTGACTTACATCATATACCCCTTTATATACACATATATTTAAAATATTAAAAAAATAAAACAACCTGATTTGGCTAGTCAAGTAAATTAACATTCTTGCGAAGTATATTTTTTTGTGTGTGTTCCCACCCCACAATTCACAAGTATTTTGATCAATTATTCTATTCTTATGGACATGGTTATTTATGAGTATATTTTTTAAAATATTGATTTAACAAATATTATGGGGTGAATGTAAATTAATGATTTTTTGTGTGAGCTCCCACTCCACAATTCACAAGTATTTTGATCAATTATTTTATTTTTATGGACATGGTTATTTATGAGTGTTGATACTGAGAGGGGGGTAAATCAATATCAAGTACAATTTAAAACCTTTTTCAACTTATACTTAAACCATTCAACTATATACAATGAGCAATGAACAATAGTATAAGAGTTACACCAATACACCACAATGCACCATGCACAATATATGAGAAATAATCAATAGTTATTGTTCAAGGGAAGTAATGACTTTCAAAGGTAGGTACAGATTCCAAATGTAAAGGGAGGGATAAACCTCCAAGAGGAAGATACAATCTTACAATATCAAGAGATATTTGAACTCTCCATCCTTGCCCCTTCCTTCCACCCAAGAATATATGAGAGATAATAAAACTTTACATTAAATCATCACCATCAACCAACCATCACATAGAACCTGATAATGCTTCTTGAGACTTCTTCAATTTATGCAATTATTCAATTCTTAGAGTACTCTGATCCTATATATAATATTACTCAATGTATTCTATGAAAATCCTCCAAGTTTCACTCCTTGAATCCTCCCCAAAAAGAAGTTACAGAAGGAATGGTAGACTTTATTCAATTCTGGTCTATTCAAGAAACCGAACTTGTACAGAATGCCCCACGCTCAATATTTAACATCCAATTCTGAAACTCGCACATAAGAAACTACAGTCCGTAATATTTCAAATGAAAATTTTCCCACATCATTTTTATTCTTGATGAATAAGTTATGACTGTTTTACCCGGAACACTTGTTTAGTGACTAGCTTTAGGACTGGTCACAAACCCTATCTTCAACAGAGTGTATCTCCATAATTATAGCGAATCAAGAGATGAAATTTTTACCAGAGGTACCTTGATATGTCTTCTCAATAAAAAAATGATTTCAACATATGAATCATTATAGAAAAAAAGTTATAGAAAAAATGGTTAGATGACCTGAAAATAACATACCTCAGAACACATCACCAAAAAACTTGATCCTCCCTTGAAATCTGGCCTTCTTTTCTTCTTATTTCCTCTGAAATTCAACTTATATCAAAATGAATGTATAATGATGTTTATTTATACCATTTATGTCACTTCATTTTAGCATTAGGGCTGACCTGACACTTTCTTA
>JZKD02S2274847.1:333469-346848 GCA_000966675.3 Picea glauca
ATATATGGATTATTCTAAATATATTTATAATGAATTTGAATATGGTGTAAAAGATGAAATATAGGAAATTGAATTAAATTTTAGAATATGTAATTTTGTCTATACAATTTGTGTATAAATAAATGAAATTTGAGATTTCCTAAATAATGGAATTTTCTTAAAACAAAATTTTACAATCTTAAAAAAAACCCATTGTGCTTGTGCACTATGGGTAAGGTGATAATTTTTTTTATCAAGAATAAAGGATGCATCTATTTTAATATTTTGATATATGTCAAGACATAAATAAATCAAAAATAGTAAACACTTTTTTTTTTTTAAATTACATATTTGGATTCTACATAGTTGACTCTATATGTGTGTATAGTTTCATCAACAATGAATTTGTGTATCCTATTAAAAATAACATGAAAAATATAGATATTGAGAGTCGTTCACAAAAATAGAGGTTTCTATGTATTTGCAACTCAAACCACTAGGTTTTTCATTCCAAACCTAAATCTGAATCAACATGTCACTAAACACTTATTTTAAATTTGTCAATCCTCCCCAAAAACATTTGACTGAAAGGAACATGCATTCGTTATAAAAGTATGCACAAGCTCTTAATGAAGAATTCACATTCCTAATAATGTGTGCATGTTCCTAATAACGTACTTGAGTTCCTAATCACAAGTGCACATTTGTAATAACTTGCCCATGCTTTTGTACTAGAGATACAGGTGCCACTAGGGGATTTTTGATATTAGGTACATGATTCTTTGTGTCCTAGCCATATTTGAAGGAGGAAACCTACACCTTACACCACAAACGAAGATTCTAAGAATCAAGGTTCAAGAACAATTCCTTGATCCACTACAAAACCTATTAATCATATCCTTACCCTCTGAGTGGGGATATTGACGATATTATGAAGCTTTTAGAACTAGGTATGGGTCTTAGGGTCTCAGATATGGTTAGGGGAGAAAAATAGGTCTTAGGCCATAAGTGAAGATTACAGGAATTAAGGCCCAAGAAAAACACATGACCTTCGAAGGGGATATTTGGCCTCCAAGTGGAGTTTTATGCACCATTGCAATTTTTTAGCAGAAGTTATGGGTCAAGGGTTCCTCAAAATGGTGGTAGGAAGAAACCTTTTTTTATGCTTTTAAGGAATATTTCATGCATCTAGGGCCAAGAACAACACGCTGAACCAACACACATGACCTACCAAGTGTATCCTTTGCCTCTTGATGGACATATTGGCACCATTAGGGTTTTTGGAGAAGTAGGTATCGATCCGAACACTTGGACCAAGGTCAAGTGATGAAACTTTCTCATTAGGCCTAAAAAGTAGCTTCCATGGATCAGGAGCCATCGATGAGTCCTCAAACCACCAAAAAATATCTCTTTATGGGATATTTTTCCTTTGAGTTGCAATATGGACACCATTGCAAGGTTTTGATCAACAAGCATAGGTCATGGGGCATTAGACATGGTCAAGGGAGGAAAATCAAATCTTAGGGCCTAAAGTAAGGTTTCATGTATCCAAATCCAAGAAAAACACCTCGAATCATGACATGTAAGTCTTGAGCTCTAGGTATGAGTCTCATTGGAGTAACCATGGTTGGGGGAGTAAACACAAGCCTTAAGCCCTAAAGGTAGCTTCTAAGGATGTAGGGACATGAACCGGGATTTGAACCACCAGATAAGACCTTTCTATGTGATCTTGGGCCTTTAATAGGGGATATACGATTTATTAGAAGGTTTTTAGAACCAGATTTGGGTCACATTTCCTTGAACATGGTTGGGGGAGGAAACCCTAGCCTTAGGCCCTAAAGAAATATTTTAGGCATATGGGGCCAATAATGTCATCTCAAACATGGGTTTCAAGGCCCTGGACATGGTCAAGGGATGAAACATGAGCCTTAGGCCTTAAAGAAAGTTTCTATCCATCTAGGCTTAATAAGGATGCCTCAAACAACCACACATTGCCTCCTTAGGGTTTCATTGACCTATTATTGGGGATGTTGGTGCCACTAGGTGGTTTTGAGTAGTAGGTATATGTCTTAGGGATTTAAAAATAATCTTAGGAAGAAGGATATGCCTTGGGACTTGCACTCGGCTTTGCAAGTCTTACACAAAATGCACAAAGCCTTGTTCACATAGATTCAACCCTTGGTACTTAGCCTACATCACATAGATATATCATCCGCTACTTCTCTATATGGCCTAGACATCTATATATACATACAAAATAGGCCTAAACATGGGTAAACCCATGGGCCGACATCCCAATCCCATTACATTATCCCCCAAAACCCAAAAAGGACCTAAAAAGGGGTCTAACTTCCATGATTTCCGCTTCGCATTGCACTCCATATTTGATAAGCTGTCGAAGTCCCAAAAATGATCAAATATGACCAAGTGTTCCTCAAAACTTGGTCAAGGGCCAACATGCCCCCAACACTCACCCGTGACTCATCCCAAGTCACTCAGTTCTAGGTAAGTTTTCCTTAAAGGTATCGAGCTTGGCTCGAGCTGCTTCGACTTTTCTCTGTGCTACTACTTCTTTCTTAGTGAATTCCTAAACAACCGCTTCATTGATAGGTCCTTTTAGTTTCTGCTCGACTGTAACAACTACTTGTTCTAGTAGTGTTCCTTGGCCTTCAATTTCTTCAAACAGTAGGTAGGCCGCCTCCTGGCTTGGCTGGAGTTTCTAGGTGAATTCCATCACTTTGTTCTATGTAGTAAGAACGAGTTGTTGCGCAGTGCGCTGTTCCTGGGATCTCTTCATCCTCTCGATGGGTGACATGAGCTTAAGCTGTGCCTGTACTCTATCTGCATTCTTCTTTGCTTCCTGGAGTTAGGACTCTAGTTTCTTCAACTCTGGGTCTTCAGATAGTTGTTCATATATCTGCGCACTTCTACTACTTAGCTGTTTACATTATGCAACAAGTGTTTTAATCCTCTCAATTACGCTATGAGCATTCAATTATCGCTGGTCATGCACTTCTTGCGGAGTCTGTGGTATGGTTTGAAGCTCTAATTCCACGACCCTTTGTTGAAGTTGCTGAATAACTTCAGCCAGCTTTGTCACTTGGTGCTCTATGGGCTCTTCGGCCTTCTTCTCTAAGTCGGTCACAGAGTGAAATGCCCTATTGACTACTTCTTCAATTCCTATCTTCTTTGTGATCATCTTCTCTTTCTATTTTTGGATCTTCGCTCTGTCTTCTTCAATTTTTTCTTGGAGAGCATTCTTCTCTTGTTGCTCGGCTTGGCGTTGTTCAATAATTTTGTCCTGTGCTTTCTTTAGGGCCTGGGTGGCCTGTGCTTTTTCTTCTTGAGCATGTCGAAGGTGTACTTTGATTGCATCAACAATATTGGGGAGCTAAACTAATTCATCTCCCACTTCTGTTGTTCCTTCTGGTAGAGATGTAGTAGAGATTGCTCGGTTAGACTAGAGTGCTTGTTGTACTCCTTGGAGCATGATCTCAATTTCTCTATACATTTGTTCTTTATTTGCCTCCTGCTTATCTATGATTTCCTTTGAAGCATCATTGACTGCTGCAACAATGAAATCAAAGTCATCCAACGTGAGGGTAGTTCACATCTTGGTTTCAGGGGTTCTTGGTTTCGTTCTGGAGGAATATTTTAGAGGCGAGACCTTCCTTTTCTTCGATGAGTCTTCTTTGTCCCTTGGCAGTGGTACTTCAAATTTCTGAGTTTCTGTATCACCTTCTTCATATAGTGTAATGGAATCTGTCCTTACAAATAGGCTGTCAACATCCTGGGCTTCTTCAGTCCTCTTCGTCGTTTTTTCTTTCTTTGTCTTACTCGGCCCAGGTGTATCCTACGTAGTTCTTGGGATGTCGATGTTGAACATTTCTGCGGGGTCTACTGAGACAAGGAGGTCCGCTAACCATTCCTTGGTAATCTCTTCCAGGTCTTCTTCTGTTAGCTTATAATAGGACTGAAGTTGTTCCTGGTGCTCATCAGTGTGTGGGGTTAGGTATATAAAGTGGCAGTCTGTGTTGAACTTTATCAGAGGTTAGAATCTATGTAAAGTGTTCGAGGTTATGCGAGGTTCACTCCTTATGGATTCTTTCAATTGGTTATAGTACATGTGGAAAATGACATTCTATTTCCATTGCTTGCTCATGTCATTCGAGTACCATAATGTACTTAACTTCGCAGCTAGTGGCTCAAAGGGATCAATGTTCGAGAAGGTTGCGCCTTTCGATAGCTCCCATGCAACAAAAGCTATCAGTATCAGGAGACAACTAAAATGAAATTCATCCCCCTGATCCCGGGCTTATCTGTAGTCAATATCCAGTTGATTCACCAGGTACTTCACCTAGTTCATTTGTAGTCCCTCTGTGCACTTTCCTGCGAGGTCAACTACAAAGCCAAATACTTGTGTTCTGTCAATTCTTGTGTACCAACTTCCCGGCTATCAATTGGCATGTGAGGTGTACTATGACACTTTCAATAGAAGCTACCTTGTAGCCTCTCACGCCTTTCTCAACATCACCATAGGCTTCTTTGATCTTCTATGCAAGAGAGCGGTCTGTGGTATTTCCAGGATAATACTCATGGGGATCAGGGCCCTTCATTCTAAGCTCAATGATCCTATTTATCAGCACCGGATCAACAGTTATGTGATGATCTAACCATAGGTATCCTCTGTGGTAACTTTCTAGCATCAATTTTACACAAGCATTCACCTCCTATTGTCTGCCAAAATGTGGTATTTTCATAACATTGAGCAAGTAGATTGCGTGAGGTTCATTGTCAATTGCTGAGGGATGAGCTTCAAATTCTTACCCTTAGTTCTCGTCAAGTACTTATACGAGGTGAGAATGCTGTAAGATTTATGGTCCCCTAGGTTGAAATTGCCAAACTTCAATGTTGTAACTTTGTCTTGATCTGCGCGGTAGGTGCGTACTCCTTTCGGTAGATATGCAGTGACTAGGGTGTATTCAAAGTCTCTAGGGACATTGTCCCTGTTAATCTCACCACTCAGAGGGGTTATGTAAGCTAGTAGGATGGATGGGACTAACTTCGCGTTGGCTATGTCATCCTTATGCTTAGTTCTCCTCTCTACACCAACTCGAGATGTTCCTGCTTGAGCAGTTGACGGGGAGGCTTGCACTCCTCCCATCGATGATGCTTGGAATCTGGTGACATTCTTCTTTCCGACATGACTCTTTCAGTCATTAAATCGAGAAGGACCTCTACAATGAATTCCTCAAGTTCGGTGAACTCGTCAGACATACCCACTTGGGAAAGATAATCGGGGTCACAATGATCTCAAAATACTACACTAGGATGAACAATTTGCTTATAATGATCATTGTAGACAATCACTAGTTCTGCGGGCTTTGATTTTTCTGTTGGCAAAAGTGATCTTCGGGCATGACACGATGAGATAAATAGGAAATTCATCAACGGTCTGCTTACAACATGTGTGAAGCTTTCATGAACGTTGATAGTCTGGTGGTGATCCTTTAATGCTTTTCTATCTGGTCGAGGTGGAATTCGAATAGATATATTGGTCCAACGACTATATTGCTTCACCACGGTGAAGTGTCGTATGTCATTATTCTGATATCCCAACGAAGCTCAATTCCTGTGATTTTTCCTTCTGCGAAGTTTCCTCTAGAATCTTCTGTAACTTTTCAATCTTAGCTCTCTTCTTACTTAGTTTCCTAGCCTTCTTCCTAGTGAGCTTTGTCTCGGTCATCCTTTTTCCATTCTGATCCTTATCTTCTCTCAACATAGTCACTTTGCGATGCTGAGATTTTTTATTCAGATCCAAGGGTAATACTCCTGCATGATATGGATTAGGTATTTCGGTCTTTTGTGGTTCCTCTAATTCTCATATAGCTTCAACATCTAAGTCCCTGGTGTTCAATAGCTTAGATCTGTTCTCTTGTTCTTCCATCAAGTAGGTGATCCTTCTAGTCATAAATTCCATGAGTTCTTGCTTCTTCTGTTCTAGGGTTTCCTGTTCTTCTTTTCTCCGGATTTGGTCATTTTCAATCCAGATCTTGCCTAACAAAGATGGGAATGGGGCATAGTCCTCAATAAATTTAATAACTTTGAATTCTTCCTCTGTCGAGGCTCCATGGGTACTCATAGCTATCATTGTAATCCTGCCACATAGGGTTACCATTTTTCCTTTAAACAACCCTATTTTTCCTAGTGAAGGAACCATAACAGGCCTTCCTAGGGTTTCCTAAGTACTTTCTTTCATAATGTTCATCCGTGTTCTCTCATCCATAGCACAGTCAATGTCGAAGTCTCCTATTCTTACTTCGATTTTCTCTTTTTCTTTGAAGATCACTAACAAACTGACATCTTTATGTTCATCTAGGGTTTCTTTCATTTTTAGCAACATAATCTCTAATTCTTTCTGGGCTTCTTCTATAATCTTAGTCTCTTGATCTCCTTCAAAGTTTTATTGCTCCATATTTATCTTTTCAAGTCTAGCAATCATTCTAGGGGAATCCAGTACTTCATTGTCCATAGCCTTACAACAGAGGCAACTAGGGTTTCTCCTAGGGCATTCCTTAGCAAGATGTCCTGGTCTTCTGTAACTGTAACAAACAGTTAATCCTCTCTTTCTCTTCAATGATCCCCAACTTTTCTTGTAATTCTTGCTAGAGTCATAATGGCTAGCTTGCAAAAATTTCTTTCTAGGATCCCGCATCCATTGGTTAGTCCAAAAATTCTTTCTATGCATAGGTATAACATATCTTTCATTATTCTTATCAAATCTATTCGTATCAAACATTATTTCATCTAATAATGCCCTAGTTTTAAAGCTAGGACAAAATCTATCAAGCATACTTAAATCCATTCTTTAGAAACAAAAAGTTTCACTTCTTTTACTTCCACAAGGAACAAAGCTTCCAGATCTAATAAATTTTAACTATTCTTACCTTTATCGGAGCACAGAGCTTACATATCTTACTTCTTTTCTTCAGTATCAACCTCTTTTCTTGCAGATCTAACTTCTTTCCTTCATATTTTTCCTTTCTTTTTCAGCACAGATCTTTTTAGATCAAGTGGATCACTGCACACTAGGGCATAGATCCATGCATAGAGCTTTCACAATTTCACGACGAATCTTTACAAATCTTCTTCTGCTCAGTTCCCAACAATTACAGTTTTAGGTCCCAGCAACAGAACCATTTGTTGGCACAGGGGCATACCTAGGGTTCAACATTACAATAATGCACCAACAAAAACCTAGCTACCGGCCCTTTTGACAACCCCTGCGAAGCAGATGAAGTCTCACCCGAGGTAGAGGCAGGGGTGGTTGCAAGACTCAGGTGTCTGCAACCTTAGCTGGGACATAGATCTGTGATTATAACACTTAACAATAACTTAGCATAGATTATTCATCAATATTCAACCCTTATGATACTTCATAGATAGCACAGAGCATCGCAATATGTACTTAGATCTTAGATACTTCAACACTTAGCCACAACGAGATAGATTAGATTCAACAGATCAAGCACTACACATCTTACATACCAGAACTAATATTCATTCATATCTCAGAAGAACAAATCACAAATAGATCTATCTAAACACATCAAAGCACTTAGCAAAGGAAGAGACAAACACATTAGGTCGAGGCATAGAGCACAAAACACATATTTACGGTGGTTCACCCCGACCCTGGGGATACGTCCACAAAGTATTCTTCATTATTAGCTTCAGTTAATCAGGTTACAACACAGAGCCATCCGAATCCCTCTTCGCATAGGATAGAAGATTTGCGCATCTTGCTAGATCCTTCTTCCTTGCACTACAACACAAAGCCTTCTACAGTCTCTCACAGGCACTTGCACTCGGCTATGCAAGTCTTACACAAAATTCACAAAGCCTTGTTCACACAGATTCAACCCTTGGCACTTAGCCTACATCACATAGATATATCATCCGCTACTCCTCTATATGGCCTAGACATCTATATATACAAACAAAATAGGCCTAAACATGGGTAAACCCATGGGACGACATCCCAATCCCATTACATTATCCCCAAAAACTCAAAAAGGACCTAAAAAAGGGTCTAGCTTCCATGATTTCTGCTTCGCGTTGCGCTCCATCTTTGACAAGATTTAGAAGGCCCAATAAATGTCCAATGATACCAAGTGTTCCTTAAAACCTGGTAAAGGCCCAACAAGCTTCTACCCTTGGTTTTTGACCTTTCAACCCAGACCAATGGTCCTGAGACCCTCCCCTCGATCAACGGTCGAGAGCTCCTCCTGGTTTCAAACTTCGGCGATTTTGAATCTCAAACTTCACCCTTTCCCCAACGCTTTTATCCGAAGGCTGTGATTGACTGACGCATGTCCCTCCCTTGGATCAACGATTGAGGTCTATACCCATATTACATAGATTCATGCCATGTCTCCACTAAATCTAATGGCTAGAGATCACTTCAGGACTTTACCTGGAGCTCACAGATATTTTCCATGTCTCCTCTATATCTGATGGTTCAGATTCATTTCATGCCTTCAGAAACCTTAGTTCTCAAATTGAAAAACCCCACAACAAATTTTCCGAAGCTCACGATCTGCTGACAAGTGTCCTCCGAAAGATTGATGACTCTTGTCTCTTCGACACTCCACGCTTCGGGAATCTTAGAGTTCACACTTGATTCCTCCTGGGCTTGCGATATCCGATGACTCAGATTTTCCTTGGCGATCCAATGTTGGGTGCTCACCTCAGACGATCTCACGACTCAACTTGCTTTAGATGATCATATGATGGAGATTTCACTTCAGAAATCCTGGACTCTAGACTTCAAAGGATTCAAGTATCAAATATTGGTGGGTTCTTTCCCCTGTGTATACGAAACATCAAAGATTGCATACTTTATCATCAATCAGATGACTATTGGTCCTTACGCTATGATCCAATGGTCAACATCGCTCCTCCTCCTGAGCTTCTGATTTCTCCAACTTAGATGACTTTATAAGTGTTCAAAGGTTTCAAAGCTTTGCTCTTCCGACGAGTTCGAATCTTGGATCTCATGAACACTTATGAAAAGTGTTATTCCTCCTGAGCTTGGTCTTGTGAAGACTTCGACTTCCCACGCACTCCTTGTGTTCCATGGATTTTGATAACTCAGATCCAAATGATTTATTGAAGAGAAGTTCCTCTCACCCTCCTGGCATTCTCCTTTTGCTAGTTCCTCGACTTCTTACAAAGTCTCTTCGATGCTTAGTCGAACCTCAGATCTGTGCACTCCTTGCTCTAGGTCTTTACACAAGGTTGAATTCTTGCGGAAGACTATGCAGGTCTTGCACTAGTCTCTTTGCACTCCTTGCAAAGGGAAGTTTCGTGCTATCTCTTCTGAGCTTTGGAACCAAAATAGATCCTGACAACACACTTCTTGCATTTTGTGTGCACACCTTGCACCACTCAACATAAGAGAAACAATTGAAACTTATCTTAACATTCACAATTCGATCTACTCATAACAAAATTCATTCATTCATTCATGAACACACAATAATAGGGAATTGCAAGCAATGTCCACACCATGCATTGGGTCAATTTTCCTCTGTTATATTCAAAAATGAAAATGGCTACAACTATATCAAAACAAAAACTGAAAAACTCAAAAATCTCCTACTAACTTGCAGCTAGCCTCCTTTGGACGTACATAACCTCTATTTATCTTAGAGGGTTCTTAGGGTCCCCCCTGACTACTTGACGTGGGTGGGAAAACCCCCTATGGACTAGCACTAAGGGTTCTGTAATGCATGCATAAATGACCATCTAAAGTCTCCTACTTTTTACTATTATCCCAGCATAGACCCCACATTCATGCATAAAACACAAGGATAAAAGGATCCGATAAATCTACCTTGAACTACCGCGTTTGGTGTAGATCCTTTTGCGTTCGGTAAGTCTCCTCCCAAAGCCAACCTACATTCATAAACAGACAAACAAAGAACTCCAAACATCCATCTTATATAAGAATTAGTGGGTTAGAAGTTCTAATAAAATATAATCAAAACTGAATATTGAACACCTCATTTGGCGGGTTGGGAAAAGTAATTCTTTCTTATTAACCTCACAAAAGTAACTTACAATGGTGAGATCGACCACTACTCCTCGAACCTGGTCCTAGGATCCTCTTCAACTGTGCACCAACCGCTTCCACATATGCTTCTCCTCTTCAGTTCTCACAAAATGGTTGCAAAATATTGGGGCAAGGGGAATACAAAAATTGGCAGAGTTTCTTTGCTCTTATTTTTCTCTCTTCAAATGGCACCCCTACCTCTTCTTTTATAGGCTAAAAGAGGGTAGTTATCCGGTTGAGTGACTGGCTATGGGTGGTCAAACAGTTTAGGAAATTACCTGGAAATTTGTATTCCTTATGCAACTTTCTATTTTTTGTGCTTTTGTCAGTATACGTGGGATGTAATGGGTTAGCTAGCATATACATGTGGGCATCAATGGTATAGGGCATGTGCATCTTCAAAAGGATGGTTTTTAGAAGATCTATTCAATGGTGGCTTGGAAAAAGTGGCAAGTGAGATGGCCTGATGCCAAGTATGCATGTCTGGTGCACATTAGGGTTATAACAAATGCCCCCTAATGTATGAGGTTAGAAGAGCATATGATGGCTGAAATACATTACCAATATTTACCAATGTATGATGCAAGTGAGCCCAGGGACCAGAGTTTGAGAGGTGCCATCTACAAAATAACAATTGTCTCACCAAGGCGAGCATACCCATGCTCAAAATGAAATAAAATCATGGTTTCCAAACAAATACACTACAGATCCATGCCATATAACTATATAAAGTGTAGCCATGAGCAATACATAGTGGATCTACATCTCAAAATCAAAAATATATACATGTATGGTATCCATATTCAAGAAGCTAATGATGCCTGATGGCTAGAGATGAGGCCTTTAGAGCTCGAGCAACAAATTCAAAATCTTCATAACTCGGGTAGGAGTGTAATATGAGTGTATAACTTCACTACCTAGAGGTCTTCGATGGCTCATCGGGGAACAAACTAGAGGATATTGATGATAAGGCTGAGGGCTTCATTGATTTCTAACAAAGACTTGATTGGGATTTTTGGGATGGACGGGCATGAGGTCAAGAGACAAATTGTAGAAGGGCCAACTCAAGCTTGGTAAAAACTCCCCTTGGACAATAGCACGACAAAGGATGAGACTCAGGAAACATGGTATTGACATAAGTTGATAATGTAGGAGGCAACACAAACTCTCCATATGTTTGGAAGAATAACCAAATGGAGGAGGACACAACTCTATGTAGCAAGAACAACTTCCTCAGGTCATATTAAATCACAGAGCTTGACAAACAAATGGAAGGATGTGCTTTGTCCAAGGGTGACTCATTATGATGCCAAAAAGAAAATACTTTTCCCTTCCTCTTTTTGGGGTATATTTTTTTTTTTTGTCTTTTTCATTAATTTTTGGGAAGCTTGAAAAAGAATAAAAGAATGATACGTTACAAAGGAGGAACGAGTGTCGCAAACATACTAGTTCCAATCACAAGGAACAGACTAATGCTCAGAGAAAGAAGACATATGCAGGAAAAGGACACTCAAGAAGATCCCTCCATGGGTCAAGGTGTTAAGACGCAGAGGCAAAAGTGCTACAAGGCTTGCGTATATGGCATGCTTCAGATGGTTCAGTTGGGGGCAACATGGAGCCGACATTAGGCCAAAAACATAGGAATGCAAATGCGATTAACAAGACATAATGATAACGTCCTTCGATGTAATTTTAACGATCCCAGAGAAGGTAAGATATACGGTTTTTCATTTTTAGAGAGTCTGAAAAGACATAAAAGGAGACTCCACTGGGGTACCTTTTTCAAAGGTAGTCTAGTTGGTTCAAAAAAGGGGTAAACTAGCACCGAAAATACGTCTATTCAAAATCAATTTAACGAGTGTGACAAAGACAAGATCAATCAACAATCGTTTCAATTTTAAGGAGTTTGAAAAGATCTTAACTATGGACTCCATATGGGATGTTCTTATGGACCATTTTAATGAGTGTGAAGGAACAAGGTCACTCGACTATGTTTTCAATTTTAGGGAGTCTGAAAAGAGCTTAACTATGGACTCTGTGGGGGTTCCTTTTTGTAAATTTAGTCCCTCAGGCTCGAAAAAGGGTTAAAATCATACCTGAGAATACTCTTCTAGAGAACCGAAGCTCCTAGAGTATACATTTGTTTGTACAATTGACCATCCAAACTGAAAAAGGGGTAAACTACTGTCGGACAAACGTGCTATCAAATTTTAGTTTAGCGAGCGTGAAGGGCAAAAAGATCACTTGACAATATTTTCATGTTTAGAGGGTCTAAAAAGAGCTTAAAAGAAGACCCGTCACTATTTGGGAGTCCCGAGGGTGAGGTCAAGAGTGATGATGAATCATGCAGATGAGGCTCAAACTCGTAATTAGGATAAGACTAACAAGGACTCCCGAGACTATAGTCATTAACGATGGCATGGACGCTAAATATGCAACTAGGATCTACCTAGGGCATCCATGTGAAGGTAGGCTCTACCACTAAATTATGACACTTCTAAAGCAATAGTGATGGTTCTGTGCGCAACTCGTTGGGGTCGATCCTATGGCAAAGAGAAAAAGACAATGAGATACAAAAAGTGGAGGTGGAATCCTAACTTAAATGCAACAACTTGAAAAAATGAATTTTTACCAAAAGACCTTAAAAAATACCCAAATCTCCAAAAACTTTCCAATACCCAAAGTGATACTTATTGTAACATTCCATAAGAAAATCTTGAATCATACTAAACGATTTTTAGGCTAGAAAAAATGACAAAGGGGTCCAAAAAATCACAAAAAGGGGCCAAAAAGTCTATAAATAAAAGCTGGTATCTCATTATCACCATTATTAATTGAGAAATTGACTAAGAAGCCAAAAACACCCCTTTGTCAAAAGAGTTGATTTCGGGAGCTTCAGTGGACGAAATGAACTTCTGCTTGGACCAAGTAAGTACAAATTAGCCCCTCCTACATTTCCATTCCACCTTTTTCAATTTTTTTTTGTTTTTTTGTGGGGTGTTGACCTTTAAAAGGGTCAGCCCTATGTGTACGTGGGCTGTCTGTAATGATCCCAAGCCATTATGCAAGGATCATCACTGTTTTGGTGTCTTTTTAAAACTTTTCTGAGTGAGGTATTTCATCAAACACTTTGCTGATCTACCCTTTAGATGTGTTTATATGTGTGTGTGCAGCAAATAACAGAAGGAGATAACCATGGAACATACCTCAACCATATGCAATAAGATAGACAAGCCAAAACATCTCAATTCTTCTTTATTCATAAAATAGAGAAACCTGCTAC
>JZKD02S2274847.1:351210-407641 GCA_000966675.3 Picea glauca
AGATCCTTATCTCTCCTTGTGGCTTCCCTGGCCACTGAAAGTCACTTCTAGCCATCCCATCCTGTAGTGTTTCTCCTCCTGATTCCAATGAGCTATTACACTGAGAGGTTCCTCCTAGTAATGTGCCCAAAATGACCTCTTCAGTGAATTCCCTTGACTTATAGCTCAAAATAATCAAAATCATGGAAATCGTCGGAATGGAACGAAACCAAAGCCAACCTGTGCGGAATGGCTCATAATGATGGAATATGATGATAAATTCCAATTGGACCCCACAACGCCTCTCAAATACCCCTGTACTCACTACAACCTCCATCTGGCTACTCTGGTCATCATAAGTCTCTGCCCTGTGATGATGTCCCAAAGTGGGGACATTACACTGTCCAAGCACAACCAATGGACAAAAGAAAAACTAACCGCGTGTACACATGACTGTCCTCAGTACGGCCCACGTACACCCTCAATAAGTGGGAAAAAAAAGGAATGCAAGAGTTGACTCCATTTTTTTTTTTGCGGGATGTATGTTCATTGGAGAGAGAGGGAACATGAGGACTTTGATTTTTTGGTCTCAGAAAACCCCGCTGCTTTCGCTGCTTTAGCACAATGTGGGTTACTAAAATTCTTCCAGTGTCCATTCATGAGGGCACAACCCAGGCTGCTAAATGCCTTGGTAGATTACTAACACCTAGATGCAGAGGCATTCATGCTTGAGGGATAGTCGTTGACTCCGATGACTAAGGAGATCTATTTTCTAACTGGCCTCTCAAGGAGAGGGGAACTAGTCAACCTACACACTTTTCCCCTCGAGCCACATAACATCGAGGAGTTGATTGGACTCCACTGCGAAGTTGGTACTGAGAAAGTAGGTTCTCAGGTGCCTATTCATAAGATCAACAATCTACCGCTGAAAGTGATTGTTCTACTTATTGGGTGGATCACTTGATCTGTAGCTTTGCATCAGGCTTCCCGGGCACACATGCATTATGCATTTTAGTGCTTAAATGCACAAATTTTTGACTGGAGTACAACCATGCTGACATGCATGAAAAGAAAGTTGACATATTGTCGAGTGCGGGCGCATAGAAACTTCGGGTTTGGGACTATTTTGTGCTCTTTCTTCTTTGAGAGGGTACCCAGTCTCAGTCCTCGAGAGATGGTACAAGGGCATGAGGCCCCCCTCTCGACGCTATGCATATGGGAGTCATTGTTGCCACGATAGGGTGGGGGGACAACCATTGAGGCCTTCGATGAAAAGTTTTTTGACTGGTGGTCTCGGAAAATTCTAGTGATAGAGGACTACCCCTATGACGGGATCGAATTCTACAGGAACCCTAACATGGCCATACCTCCTGGAGTAGAGTGAGGAGAGTTAGGTATGCTTGTTTTATTTTTTCAAAGTTATTTAAGTTTTATTTCTTTTTTATATGTATCATTTTTTTTTTTGTACCAAAGTATATGACAAGTATGTATCCATTATGTGCAGATGTGGGACCAGTGCGTCCAACAGATTTTGCGAGGACTAGGCGGTGTCCTCCACCAGAGGCAGGACCAACAGTAGTAGGGGGGCATCTAGTCAGAGAGGCTGATAGAGTTTTGAGATGGGTGGAGAGGAACCTTTCCGTGCTCACTCGATTAGGTAGAGATTGAGGACCTACCACCATTGATGCAACCTCATGTTGTTGGGGTGCCACAGACCTGGTTCCAACTCTTTTGGTTCTTGGACAATGCTGTTGTTCACTATGGCAGGGCCAACAGGCCTCGCCCTTAGCTAGGCTAGAATTTTTATAGCTGAGGGCACCTTTTGTATATTTTTTAGGGCATAAGCCCCATGACTCTTACTGGACATATATTTTTGAGGCACTTGCACCCACTCATGTACTCTAATACTTTCAATATATATACGTGTTTTTTACATCTTTTTATGTCTTATGGATTACATTATATTTGAAAATGTATTTACATGTGTGTGTGTGTGATTTTTCTTACATGTGTGCAAAATGCCAATCTAATACATGATTACCTAGAGTATTTGTGATTTGATTCAATCTCCTAGGAACATGGATATACGTAATGTAATCAAAGCTTCATTCTAAGAGACATACCCTAAGGAACCGTCGGTGTAGAGTATGATCATAGACACGATAAACCGCATTTAACTGAGACATGTCACATAACCAGCTGAGCATCTAAATAGACCCGAAGGTGAGAGATACCAAGTGACAAAGTGTCATGAATCAACTATGTAACTGCACTTTATTCGACAACATTGTTTGTGGTATCACCTAAACAGATACCTCCTGAATATAACAACTGGCCTTGAGTGTAAAAATTACCCAAGCTGTGGAAGCAAGCCTCTGAGTGTGCCAGCTAGCACCGTCCACGAACCCAATGAACACCTCTGATTCACTTGACATCTACCATAGTGAAAAAGATGACATAAAAAAATGACACGCCCATAAAACCAAAAAGACAAAAATTAAAAAATAAAATGTACAAGAACTATACATATGTACAAGAAGTCACCTGAGGCGACCCACCTACAAATAATACTTCTCGAGGCAGAGCCCATTTCTAGGCTCTGCCAAAGCATTTCCATCAAATTCCACTAGACGATAAGCGCCCTTCTTTAGAACCTCTTTCACGATGAAAGGTCTGAACCACATGGGTTTGAACTTGCCTGCCCCTAGGGGGTCCTTATCTTGGTCATAGACCAAGAAAAGGTTGCCTTCAGAGAAAATATGAGGATGAATGGACCTATCATACTGACACTTGAATTTTTTCTTGTGAGCCTTGTTAGCCAAGGCCGCATCATGATGCTGCTCATTGAGCTACTCGAGGTATAATAAACTCTCTTCAAGTAGTGAAGTGTCTGGCAATAACTGTACTGCCAACTTTAGAGAGGGGATTTGACACTCTATGGGAAAGATTGCTTCTATCTCGTAAACGAGTTGAAAATGTGAGAAACTAGTTGTAGTCTCTAAAGATGTTCGATAGGCCCATAATGCCGAGTATAACATCAAATGCCAATTTGACTTGGCTGAATTGATCGTTCGCTATAGAATGTTCTTAAGAGATTTATTTACATCTTCCACCTGACCATTCACTTATGGGTAGTAGGGTGATGAATTTTCTTGCCTTAACCCAAGCGTTGATGTTAACTGAGACATCATTTTGTTCTGAAAGTGACTTCCATGGTCAGTGACAATATCTCTCGGGACGCCAAACCTTGCTATAATATGGTTAAACAAAAAGAGAGTTGCAGTCTCTCTGTCATATTTGAACGTTGGCATAACTTTGACCAACTTGGTGAAGTAGTCTACTTCTACGATGATATAATGGTGCCCCATTACTGAAGGGGGTTTGCATGTAGTGTAATCAATCCCCCACTTGGTGAAGGGACCAGCGGTAATGACAGGAAACATGGGAGCGGGGTGTGCCGTCATTTTCCGAGAGAAGATCTAACACGGGTGGAACTTCTTGACTTATTCAACACAATCTTTGATTAATGTCATCTAGAAGTAACCGACTCATAGAATATTTTGGGCTATTTCCAACCCAGGCTAATGACTGCTACATGCTCTAGTGTGGAAATCATTAAGCACGATTTTTTCTTCTTCATGAGTGAGACATCGATGAAGGATGTAATCTACACCTCGATAATATAAAGTGTCCTTGAGTATGATATAGTTCTTGGCCTGATGGCGTATACGATGACGCTCATCAAGAGAAGTAGAGGCGGGGCACTTCAAAGTCTAGAGATAGACAAGTATATCTCCATACCAGGGGTCCGAAGATGCAATCAAAAACATGTCTCCTTTAATAGGTGACTCTTCAGGAATAACATCACCTGACTCAACCGGAAGTTCCGAGATGAGTTCTGCAAATACCAACGACCTTTTGGATTTTTCTGAAACAAAATCTGAGTCAAATTCCTGGAGGAAAACTACCCATATACTGATTTTTCTGCCAATTCCTCGTCGTGTCAACACATACTGAAACTGATTCACAACGACAATGATTGTGGTCTTTCAAAACAAGATATAATGATGGAACTGTTGGATAGCATGAACTGCTTCCAACATAAGTTTTTCAACGTGGGAATAATTGAGTTTCAATCCAACTAGGCCTCGTTTCAGGTAATAAATCACATATTCTAAGAGAAAATGTTCCTCCTGAACCAAGACCATACTGATGGTCAACTTTGCTGCAACCAAGTACAATAACAAATCCTTATTATAATTGGGTGGCTAAAGAAGAGGGGCAGTCATGAGGGCACCTTTCAATGCTTCGAAAGAGCATTGAGTGGCTTTGTCCCAATGAAAAGGAACGTCCTTCTTTAGTAAACACATAAATCCCTTTGTGATCTTGGCATAGTTTGCGATGAAACACCGTAAAAGTTCTCTTTTCCCTATAAAATTTGAAGCTAAAGGATTGTGTGCGGGGGAGACAACTAAATTATTGCCTCAACCTTAAGAGGATTGACCATGATCCCTGTTTTCGAAACTATGAAACCTAGAAGATGACCTGACGTCACACAAAAAATGCATTTGTTTGGATTCAAGTGAATCCGGTAGTAGCGACATCACTCAAAGATAAGTCGAAGGTGCATGGGATGATCAACTCTCTTACGAGATCGTGGTGCTAAATCATCAAGGTAGGCCTCAACTATATGTTTGAGATCGTGGAAAGAAAAAGACATGGCCCGCTGAAAGGTAGCCCCAACATTTTTCAGACCAAAAGGCATCTTCCGATAAGCAAATGTACCCTATGGAGAAATAAAAGCGGTTTTGTGTTGGTCTTCGGGTTTGATCTATATCTGATTGTATCCCGAAAAACCATCCATGAAAGAAAAGTCTTCACAACCTGCGCATTCATTGACCATCTAGTCAATAAATGGTGTGGGGAAATTATCCTTTGGATAGGCTTTGTTCAAATTACGGAAGTATGTACATATGTGAATCGTACCCTATTTTTTGTCGACTGGAACGGGATTTGACACCCATTGAGTCAAATGGACAGGGTAGATAAAACCTTCTTTGAGCAGTTTCTCTACTTCAGCCTTAATCATTGCTGCTTTCTTAGGATTGACTGGATGAATCTTCTGCTGGACCGACTTAGCGTCAGGATAAGTCACGACTTCTTGTTCGATGATTGTTGGATCAATTCCTGGCATTTCCTCGTAAGACAAGGAAAAAATGTCGCAAAATTCTTTAAGTAAATCCGTGTAGATTTGAATCTCCTCAGGGGAATAGTCAACTCCGTCGAGAATATTCTCCATGACACCAGGGGCTTTGGAGATATAAATAGGTATCGTTTCAGTGATGGTTGTCATATTACCCTAGACGTAAACAACATGCATAGCTAAGGGATTTATAGGACAATACCTATCTCCAGTCATAGTCAAAGTGAATTGTCCTACTTCAATTCTTCTTAACTCTGGGAGGAAATAAGATCTATGATGGAGATCATCCCAGGGTTTGTTTGGACTAGTCATTTCTTTAATAATTGCCTCCTCTGAGGGAAATACTAAGTCTAAAGAATCAATATCAGCAAGGGAACCTTGAGCCCAAGTAGGCTCGAGAATTGGATCTAACTCCTGTGCAGGAGTTGGATCGGTGTCAGCAGAAGCTTATTGGAGTATTGAGTACACAACTTTTGTCGCAGATAAGGGCATGGCCATACCATGATGCCCTATCCATTCCATCGTGGCCAATTGGGAAGGAAGATTCCACGGATCATTGAAATAGGTCGTATGAAATTATGAGACTTGAAAAATATCAACCTTAGGCTGGTTTAATACGAACTTAACATCACCGGAAGGAGGCGGGTAATCGAAAGTTCCCATCAAAGGTGGGCACAAACCAACCCCTATGTTGACGATTCTGGGTTGAGGGTTATCAATCATCGGGACCGTGGATGCCCTTGATGAAGGGTTAGGACAGGAGAAATACAACTGATCAATGGTCACGATCCGACCCTCATGTGGTAAAAACAAGACCCAGGAAACTATAGCGACCACTGCTTGCATAGCATAGGTCCTACTCCTTCCTAATAAGAGATTGTAGTTGAGAGATGCATCGACCACTTCAACCTTGATGCACATGGTCTTCCCTCCTAATTGTATGGGAAAATAGGGGATGATGCCATGTGGTCAGAACTAACGACCGTCGAAAGCAGTAAGAAGAGTCGGTGATGGAGACAAAACGGGTTGGCCAATGGCCTTCCAACACGCTAACGACATGACGCAGGTAAAGGCGCCCTCATCAACCACCATGCGGAAAATGTTCTAGGTAAAATTTTTCATGTTGTAAGCCACTACTATCTGAAACACCACGTGGTAAGGGAGACGAGGTTTTAAGTCGGTCGTATCAAGCATGATCGTACCCGAATTACAAGTCTCAACAGATCCTAGGGAAGCTAACAAAGCCTTTCTCTAGGAAGGGAAGCTCTAGAGGACCTCCAAAGAGGACATCACATAAGGAGTTTGAGACAAATGCTCCACCACAGAGTAGTTCTGGGAAGCCCTTGCATTTGGATTGTGAGAAGCTTTCTTGAACGCACCTTTTGGGATGTGTGTCATTGTTTCTCCCAATGTCTTCTTGATCTGGAGAGGAAGAGGTGGGTTTTCAGCTTCTTTACTCTTCTCAGAGGTGGTTGGCATTCTGTAATCATGTGCTCTAGTCGATATATAGGCATCACCTTTCATCATATACATATTCACGGACAAAGAATCACTCGAAGACAGAGGGGGTCCTTGACTGCCCCCATCTGTGCTTAAAGAGGCTTGAGTTAAATTTTTCCCATGTTGAAATGGGTTCATTAACACAACAGGATGCTGTTGGGCCAATAAATTTTGGGCCTCTACAAGCCGATGGCACTGGTGAGTCGGGTGGTATTTCATGCACAGGTTACACGGATACTTTGACTTCTTCTTTTCTGTGTTTCCCCCACCAACATTATCGGTAGGTTTTTTATCCCCCTTACCCTTCTTTCTCTATTTCTTCTTTCCGTCAAGATGCTAGGTGGCATTTGGGTTTCTCAATTGCACACTGTGTACATCCGACATTTGGGCAGGGGGGGCAACCAGACTAGTGGTCTGGCTGCCCGCTTTCTTCTGTATTGAAAATTGTTGCAATTGTTTTGATAGTTGATCAACGGGCTTCGTTTGTGCTGACCCAACTATACCATTAGCATGTGGTCCAACACTCTGTCTGGTCTTGTCAAGTATTGACCGCGGTGCATCTGGAAATTTTTTGTAAAGTAAACCAGACTGAGAGTAAATCAACTCTAGCTACTGAGCTCTCATTATTGCATATTTTTGAGAAAACTCTCCCGACGTTGCGACGTATTTGGATAATTGAGGTACCAAAGACTTAGGGAACCACCCAAGGAGGAATGCTGGTGGGACTGGCACTTTTATCAAACTCTTTTGGTGTCTCCATTCTAGGATGTGATCAGAGATATGGTCCACCTTTGTTTGCTCAAAGTTGGCCAACAATTCGGTGTCGACATCATATCTCATAGGTAATTGGAAATGGTTTAAGAAAGCCATTTCCAATTCACCGAAGGAATATTTTTATGAGCGGTTGAGCTCAATGTACCATTTCGAAGCACTCCCTATGAGAGTGCATTGAAATAAACGCAACTAGATGGAGTCATCTTTCAACGAATTGGATGAGCACCAAATATGAAAGGTAGTCACATGATCGCCTGGATCTTCATTAGGCTTAGCTTCAAACTTTGGAATGTTCAAAGGCAACTTGGTCGGCATAGAAGGCTAATGAAGATCATGACAAATAGGTTCATTCAATAACCTTGTCAAGTCTGGAAAATGCAAAGTTTCCAGACACGGTAGTTTGGGTTGTTGATTATAACCATGGAAAAAGGGGCTGGAGTTTGAATGGCACCAGGTTTCCAGAAAAAGTTAGGTTGCTGGCCAAGGTTCTGGTAAAAACTATGGCCATGACCAATGTACAGATTCTGTGCTTGTTGAGACATCATCGAATGACTCCCATAATAGGACATAGAAGGTTGGGTTTGTGTTGTATTCCAAGGATTTTGGGAAGGGTTGCCCCTTGCTGATATGACAAGCATAGGTCCTAAGCCTTGCTCGGGGTTCCATTGGCTATGGAAGGGGTTTCCTGCCATCGAAATCCCTGACAAGGGAACTGATCCCTACCATGGATTCCAAGGTCCTTGTGAGGAAGGAATCACTGGGTTTGCCTCCTGTGCAGGAATAGAACCCTGCATAGGATTTTGTTGTCCATAACTGGGGTTTTCCCCAACCGAGATGGTAACTAATGAGAAAGTGTTGTTATCAAATGTGTTGAACAAAGAGAATGACATTGATCCTAACAACATGCTATAATAAGGAAGTCCTTGAATACCTACTGCAAATGAGATAAATTTTACGTTCGACCCGACGGGATGCTGGTGAGCACCACCGAGTGAAGGGGACGGAGGAGGTATATGACCCCCTCCATAAGGGAAAGTGTTATAGGAAGATGAAGTGCCCCCATGGATCCTTGCAAAGGAGCATTAGAGATCCCTTCCCCTAGACCTAAAGTCTGTAGAGTGGAGTAGGAAAGGACATAGTTCATATCGAAGCCAGGCATCCCGTATGAGAACCGAGGCCCTATCACACTCTGGGTGAAAGGATAAGTGATTGTCGTGATATATAGAATCATACCATTGCCCGAGGTAGAGGTGGTTGAGACCATGGTGGTACAAACCGATGATGGTTGGTTAGGAGGTGGAACACCCCTTGTAGTGACAGCCGTAGAGGGAATATGACGATTCCCTGAAGAAGTCACATCATTTGCTTCCATTGCTGCTTGTGACACTATCTGGCACTCGTAAGGATAAACCTATATGATGATGGGCGTCGATAGATCAGTGTTCGAAGGTTCGTGCGGACTAAGAGCTTCCACTCCAAGGTATGAAATGGTTGGTTCCTCTGGAATCAAATGTTCTTCTCTCAAATATGAGTCGGGCATAGTTTCCTATGACCCGATCACCTCAAAAGACCCTTGTTGGTCTAGTATTCGCCTTAGCGGTGGTGGGGGTGGCTCTAGATTAACCGGTGACAGGCCAAGAAGCCTTCGTGATCGACAAAGTTCCTGATCCTCCACTGTGTGAAAAGATCAATGACACACTAGGGATTTCTATTAACATTCAAGAACCAACACACACTAGAAAAAGTCCCTATGAGATAAGGCAAGAAGATCACTAGCGATTTGGAAGAACAGTTACACCAACAAACACTAGAGCAGCTTACCAGTGTAAGTGAAACTCGAATACCGAAGCACCCTCCGGGTATACTCTACAAAGAGTGGCCTGATGTCTGTCCTAGGTACTGTGATATACTCCCTCAGTCACCTGTGTAAGTCTCTAAAATAAAGGCAACTAGGATGCCAGTGCATGAGCAGTCAGCAGGCGGGTACAGTCGACAACCGGGTGGACCGCAATGAGCAGGGTATCAAGCCTGGAACCTATCAAGGGTATCAAAATCAAGTGTTCTGAAAGACAAATGAGGACCTCGAATGGATTTGAGACCCACGAAGCTCCGTGGAAAATGCAATCAACAGAATCCCAAGATAAGCCCTCTATATGCGTTCCCCACTATGCTTGATCCGACTTTGGAGGGGTTATCTCCACTACCTTTCTGAACATGACCTCGTGTTTAGCCCCTGTGTTAGAGGGGGGTCCCAGATAACTTTCATGATACTGGACTTTTTAACACTCCCTAGCACAGACTCTTATGTTTGTTTTTGTAGCCTTGAAGAGTTTCCTCTCCAATCCTAAATCAAGGCTCTAGCCTAGACTAGTTGATGGACCTTACAAACATAAAATCTAGTTGATTTTAATTAATCATTAATTTTATTTTCTGTCTTAATTCAAAGGGAACAAAAGTAAAACCAGTGATTTTTTTAAGAGACGAAAGAGAAGAGCATATACTGAAAATGAAAACAAACTACTTCTTCACAAATTCAGATTTGCACATTTAAACTCTTTAACCAACTATTTTTTTTCTAAGGTCTTTTAACAGAAAACTCAAAACAAATTTTCGCTCGACTATGAGATACTTATTTTCCTAAGTCAATCAGCCAAGAACTTATGAAAATATGCTTTTTTCTGATTATTAATGCCAACAACCAACTACTTAACCAAACAAAGAAAGTGGAATCTATTTTTTTTTTTATTATGCTTCCAAAACAAGAAATTTTAAAATGTATTCTATTCTTCTTTTCTGAAGAAAAAAGGAAAAAATAAAGACAAGACAAGACCAAGAAATGAATTCTAGCCCACCATAGACCGCATGGAGTCACTGAAAAAATCAAAGAGACAGATCAAAACAAACTCGCTATCTTGTCTAAAAACTGAATAAAGCAAAATGCAAGAACAAATTTAAAAAAGAAAAGATAAATTGAAGTCAAACCTAAGCTACATACTGTTATAACAGAGACCAGGAATGGATCAAGAAAATCCCTGGGAAGTACAACTCCTGACAGGGAAGAGGATGACTACCCCTTATTAAAAAAAAAAAAATTCTCAACACAGGCATGCTACTGACACTTCAACAACCAACGTATGTACGTGGTATGTTCAAAGGTTGGGTGCATATGTATGCCTGCAGGCTCACTGCAGGCCGTGTACACCTCTGTAACTTCTCAAGAATGAAAACTAACAATCCAAAAATTCAGGCAGGGAGTACTGGTATTGAAAACCAAAATCCCTTAAAGACACAAAAACTTACTTTGATAAAGAAAATGCAAGGAGAATTTTGATAAAGAAAAGCTAATCTGAGGTTATACCTAGGCTACAAACTGCAACAACAGAGACCATGACTAGATCAAGAAAACCCCTGAGAAGGATCACTTCTGATAGGGAAGAGGATGACTCCCTCTCCTTTAAAAAAAATGATTTTCTAAACTCAGTCACACTACTGACACTTCAACAGCCAACGTATGTACGTGGGTTGTCCAAAGGTAGGGCGCGTATGTATGCCTATAGTCTCATTACAGGCCGCGTACACCTCTATAACTTCCCGAAAAAGAAAACAACAATCAAGCAATCAAAGCAGGGAGTACTGGTATGAAAGACCAAAATCCCTACAAACTCAAACTCTTGTTGAAACTTAGAAAACGTTAATCAATCCGATTTAAAATACCCAAAATGTATTCCCCCAAAACCCTAGAGATTGTCCCCACTATGGTCTGCGAAACCGTAGATTCTAGGTTCGATCCCCAGTGGAGTTGCCAATTCTAATGTGGGTGGTAAAACCCCATACGGACTAGCACTAAGGGTTCTATAATGCATGCATAAATGACCATCTAAAGTCTCCTAATTTTTACTATTATCCCAGCATAAACCCCACATTCATGCATAAAACACAAGGATAAAAGGATCCGATAACTCTACCTTGAACTTCCATGTTTGGTGTCGATCCTTTTGTAGTCGGTAGCTCCTTGACTGCAAGTCTCCTCCCAAAGACAACCTAAATTCATAAACATACAAAAAAATAACTCCAAACATGCATATTATATATGAATTAGTGGGTTAGAAGTTCTATAAAATATAATCAAAACTGAATATTGAACACCTCATATGGCAGGACGAGAAAAATAATTCTTTCTTATTAACCTCACAAAAGTAACTTACAATGGTGAGATCGACCACTGCTTCTCAAACCTGGTCTTGGGCTCCTCTTCAGCTGTGCACCAACCACTTCCACATAAGCTTCTCCTCTTCATTTCTCACAAAATGGTTGCAAAATATTGGGGCAAGGGGAATACAAAAATTGGCAGAGTTTCTTTGCTCTTATTTTTCTCTCTTCAAATGGGAACCCTACCTCTTATTTTATAAGATAAAATAGGGTATTTATCCAGTTGAGTGACCGGCTATGGGTGGTCAAACGGTTTAGGAAATTACCCAAAAATATGTATTCCATATGCAACTTTCTATTTTTTGTGCTTTTGTCAGTATACGCAGGCTGTAATGGGTCAACTAGAGTATACACATGGGCAACAATGGTGCAGGGTGCGTACATATTCAAAAGGATGGTTTTTAGAAGAGATGTTCAATGGTGTCTTGGAAAAAGTGGAAAGTGAGATGGCCTGATGCTAGGTATGCATGTCTGACGAAAATTAGGGTTATAACACTACTTGGCTACTCCAAAACCTAACCTGACGACTATCTTAGACCAGTCGCATTCCAAATCATGAGTGGAAACTCCCACTTCACTCGCAATCATTTAAGCGTGCTTCAAAGATTTTTCCGGTGCTGAGTATAGGCGTGCTAATCGCTGGGTTCAGATGTGCTTCATAATATTCACCGAGACTGCCTGCCTTGAGATTCTGGAAATATTCCCATGCATTGTGTGCCTACTCCGCGTGCTTGCAAACGATGGTCTTGCATCATAATTTATCCCTAAAAATATTGGAGATCCCAATTTAATGGATCTAGTGAGTGATATTCTCCTTGGATTGTTGAGTTAGTTCTCAAATGGAAAATTATTTAAATTCCTTATGTGAGATCTTAGGGGGAGGGAATTTGGGAATATGATACCTATGATCTTGTGACATTCAAGAGAGAGGGGTAGTTCATAGAATCATACCTATCATCTAGTAATGCACAAAGGGGATGGAAAAATGAGGGCTTGGAGGAATTGTTGCAACATCGTCATTGAGGTTGTAAATATTCCATTTATTTTCATATTTAATATATAAATTGTCCTATTTATCTTAATTTCTACATTTTTCATTTGATGAATGTTTATCTTTGTCTTGTTTAAGTCCAACATAGATAAATATACTTTCGTCTAAAGATATATAGTAGCAGAAGAGGATTGTCTCGTCTCTTGTAGGACAGATACTTCCATACTGGGATCTTGGAGATCAAGTTCAAGAGTTTGAGTAGCGAGGACAACCTATAGAAAAGAGGTAATCCATCCACCTTTTCCTCTTTCTCTCTCTCTTCTGATTTCATTAATGAAAATATAAATTAGTCTTAAGGGGAATTTAGTGTCCATTTGTTTCCTTCTATCTCAAATCAAAGGAAACTGGATCCAAGGGGGGTTTCACTTGTACGCAGGGGGAATTCACCACAATAACCCATTTCAGGCCCATTGATGTATCTATTAAGAATACACTATAAATGAGCCACCCTTAGGAAGTTTTGCACATAAGTTACTTGTAACAATATATGTTCTTTGCACAAATATTAAATGTTAGATTGAATTTCTTGAATATGAATTTATAGGTGCACTGATATTGGGCATGTCACTGGATCATGGAAGGGATCCATTTCATTGATTTGCATTGCAATGTGGAACTATTGAAAACTTTGTCTCAAGCTCATGGTGGGCAGAGGGAAAATTTATCGCCAAATATTGTTTGAAGAGTTCAATAAGGGAGTGATTACTAATTAGGAGCCCAAGTATTTGTACTAGTCAAATTTATTCCATAATAGAAACCAAATCAATTTTTCGAAAGCAGGACCAAATCAGGGAGACATAAGAAAGGGATATTAATTTTCCATTTCAAGACAAATTCAAACAATATGAGTTTCGAGCCCATCATTGTATCTATTAGGAATACACTAGATGCTCTAGAAACTTTCAATTATTGTTTGATGATTGTTTAGTTCAAATCCTAGAGTGTGTGTTGGGATGAAAATGCCTGGAATCCACATAGTTATCATACATGTAGGCATATGGGAGTGTATACATACCAACGATATGATAAAATTATAAGGAGAAACTAGAACATAACTAGAGCCCACATGGAGGTTTGGCATGAGCTCGGGAGAACATTGGATAATACTAGAATTTTATAGAATAAAATGAGGAAAGGCATGGGAATTCAAGTGAAAATCAGTGGACTGCTTCATAGGATCCTATTGAAATATCGTAGGCTTAGTTTATCTATGATCATGGGTTTCAGTGCACAATGTATGATCCATGACTTAGAGAAACCAATGGAGGTATTTACTATGAATATTTATTTCATGGATTGATTTCAATCATGTTTAGAATCCACACAATCACATATTTATCTATCATTTTGAATTTAAATGGAATTCCCATAAACTTGTGAGTATGACTCAATGCCGGGATCAATACTTTTAGCATGTATCATAATTGTAATATATATTTCCAACTCCCTCACATTAATTTCCATTTATGTTGTGTTTTAAATTAAATAAAGGTGGGAAATGTTTCCCCAATTATTGCATATCCCCAATGATGAAAAGTATTATTATATAAAGATATAAATGACATTGTAAACATACCTCTTAGTTAATGGGACTTGAACATTGTCAGGGATCCCTCCAAAAGAATAATTTAATATATAAATTCTATTCCCTCCGAACATAACCACATTACAGAGTTTTTCTTCATTAAAATTAGAATCTTTGACAAATGCATACATACCATTTCTATTCAAAACGTCTTTTGGTGGTTGTGGAAACTTCAGAGGAATATTCCTCGAGACTTTTCTAAGTTCAACCATCCCGAATCTTTGTAAAAGTTATAGTAGCATAAATGCAACTATTATTAAGAAAGGATATCATCTTAGTTCTTTCCAAGCAAGGATAATTTTAAGGATTGAAATTTATATTAAAATGTAGAAAGCTCGGCTAATCTTACTAGTCCTTAATATGCAAAATGTAAAATGTTTGGAGATAGTTTTGTAAAAATATTCAAATTTATAAGGATTTTGTATAGTTTCTATAAAATTTTGGTGATTTCTAAGGTAAAGTAATTTTATTATATGGGATTTAGGAGAATCATTTCTATAAAAAATGGAAATTAGTGAATCGGATTTTTGGAAAAACCATGGAAAATTAGCCCATTTGTGAAATTTAGCCCCTAAAATCATCTATGTTTCCAAGATACTAGAAATTGATGGATTAGATGTAGCAATGGAAAGACATGGTGGTATGGTTTTGGAATTGAGGTCAAATAATGCCAATACGATCAATGTTGGACATGGTATTATGGTGTTGACATTGATCTCAAGAATATCAATATGGTATTGTCATCAAGAAAGAGTATGTCTTTGATATCGTAAATCTCAAGAGAGATAGTGTATTGGGTTGCACAAAATCATAGAAAAAAACATTAAGACCTTTGGAAAGGTCAAAGGAAATATCAAGAAAATTTGATCCTTAAGGAAGTTCTATTTGGATCGAAGTCCCAATAGATCAATTGTAGAAACACCTTCAGAACTGTGAGAAAAATTTGTTACAGTCGAGAGATATGGAAACCATTGATCATTGACCAAAGGCATAGATAAAAAATCATGGTTTAGTTGGAATCCAAGTGTAAAGACAAATGAGTCTCAGAGGAATTGAATGTATCAATGAAATTTATCCAATGTCAATAAATCTTGGAGAGAAGGCGGATAAACAAGAGCCTCTAGATCTAGTTGAGAAATTTAGGGTATAACTAGAGCCATCAGACCGAACCATTAAAACCTCAGCCATTGGACTGGGTTGATGAGTTCTATGGTCATTCGATGTTGACTATTCTAGGGATAAATGAGTTTGAAACTGGTGGAATCCTCAAAGGTCAAAATCACAAATTAACATAGGTCTTCGATCAAATTATAGCATAACTTTATAAAGGTTCAGGACTCTGGAACTTCACCACTTCGACGATTATTGAAGATAAGGAAGAGGTATGAAGATATAGAGTGTTGAAGCTCCGAATTCCCACTAACCATCAGGATCAAGGAGTAACTTCGAGTGAATTATCGATCGTCCGATAGAGTATAGTGGAAGGACAAGGTAAACCAAAAATTTCGGGGGTCCCGGAGTGCCAAAGCCCTAAAATCCAACCAATCGTTAGATCAAGGAGGAAATTTAGGTGAATACTCTACCATTCAATTGAGTATAGTGGAAGTACAGGGTAAGCCAAAAATTCCCGTAGTCTTGGAGTGTCGAAGTCCCGAAATATCACCAACCGTCAGATCAAGGAGGACCTTCGGGTGAATTCTCGACTGTTTGATCGATTATAGTGGAAGGACAGGGTAAGCCACAAATTTTTGAAGTCATGGAGTGTCAAAGCAACAAAATCCCACCAATCATTAGATCCAGGGAAGAATTTGGGAGTAATGTGAGTCATTAGATCAAGTAGTGGAAGGATGGTGTAAGAAATTCAGAGGTATAACTCTAGGGGAGTTGAATGAATTTAGAGTTGTAATATACCAAAGTCCTGGAGTATCAGAGTCCTGAAATAAATAAAGAATGTCCATATCAAAACTTTATTAAGTCATAGTAATTGGATTAAGATAGTGGAAGGATAGCATAAGGGGAATCTGTCAACCGATAGTAAGCAATCAACATTGCTTTATGAAAACTTCAATAGGTCAAACTTTGGGAGAGTTGGAATATTGTAAAGGGAGAATATATTGAAAGCCAAAGTCCATAGGAATTGGTTCCCTCCCCTAGTGAAAGGTTATGAGCACATGGGTGATGAAGATCCATCGTGTAAGGAAATTAAAGATTAAGCACCATTTTTATCATGTGGTCGAAACGTTGGGTTACATCGATGAAGAACATGAAGAATATATTCTTAAAAGGATAAGCACTAAGGACATAGATCTCAGTCATAGCTATCAATCATGTGGATCTATGAGAAAATCTCTGATGTTGAAGTGGATGCTTCATTTGGAAAATTTAGAAGGCGGCCACAACAATAAATCTCAACAAGTGTCCTTCAAAGAATTTCTCATACTATACACCTTGCACATTTTCTAGGTAAACTTCCCACGTATCAGCTAACTGGGAATGTTCTGCATAAATCCATGTCGTAGAATTTTAAAATTTGTTTTAATTTCTCGAGAATCTTCTTACGAAAATCACTGTCTAATTTGGTGTTCAAAAATCAATTAATAAACAAAAATTTACCATTTGTGTTAATTAAATAAAGAGGTGTAATGGTTCATTATTGAAAAGACACAATGGTTCAATTTCATACCTATTGGAATACTATATAACCAGAAAGGTATGGTGAAAGAAAAGTGTCTCTATGGTCTACATCTGAAGATACAAAGCAAGTGTACAGTCCAAGGAAGAAAAATGAAGATACTTATGGAGTGAGGGTAGAAGGGAGGAGCAAGGAAGGATTAGTACCCTTTTCTAATTAAAGTTTAAATAAAGGGAGCTGGTGCTTCCTAGGGTTGGTGCCCTAAAACAAGGAAGTTGGTGCTTCTTAGTGTTGGAGACCTGAAATGAGGGAGTTCGTGCTTCCTAGGGTTGGAGCCCTGAAACAAGGGAATTGGTGCTTCCTAGGGTTGGCACCCTGAAACAAGGGGATAAGTGTCTCCTAAAGTTGGTTCTATAAACTCAATCATTTATATAAAACTTGTGATTTGTATTTTGAGTTTATATTTATTGTTGTTATTTACTGAAGTTCTCACTGATCAATAAAGTTAATAAATAATTATTTAATAATTGTTAAAATATATCAATACCGATTCACCCCCCTCTTAGTATTGAACTACTTTCCAACAAGTACACTACTCCTTTGTTTGATGGTCTCCAAGACTTGTGTTTTTGTGAATATTTATATCATCTTGGTTTGATGTATCAAAACCACATTTAAGATTCAAACCATACAAGTAGAAGAAAATATGATCTAATGCATTATCAATACCCAAATCTACCTTCTTCCTTTAAGAATCACCAAGGTTATCTCTACCATCCCAAGGTCCAATGTTTATCATTTTTCTATCACAAAAAGACATTTTACAAATATTAAAACAACCTTTCACCCTTTCATTAATACCTTCATCATTTCCAACTTTTTTTTCAGAAGTACACGCTATAATTTTTTGCCTATTAAAATTTATCTCCACGTAATTGTTTCCTCTTCTTTCAATATGAAATCATGCCCATCAAAACATTGGTTTCTATTTGATGCAGTAGGGAACTTACTATTAAGGTGGGAATTCTCAGTTACATGTTTTGATCTTTTCTTTACAGAATCTGGGAAATTTGCAGAATTAAGACTTGTTTTTAGTTTTATCTCCAATGCTAAAAGATGCTTGATAGATAATTTTATAAATGTCCCTTCACTACCCTAAAAATATTTTCCAACACAAAAAAGTATGTGATCTTCAAGTAATTCATGCACTATTACAATTAGTTCAATATGTGCACAAAAACATACACATAACACAAGTGTTCCATTTGAGAACCAAAATAACTATGTTGAATTAGAGAAGACGAAAAAGCACTTCCCCTAGAATGCCCCACTTATTAACCCAATAGAAAGTAATGCATAGGAATTTGAAATTGAAATTCTTTCTGAGATATATACTATCCCATGATAACCAAAACAAGCTAGGTAATTTCATATCCGAGCTTTTAACCCAAAAAATAAACTTTAAAAACCTTGATATATCTTATTAAATTTTATTTTTTATTCCAAAAAATTGGTCTTATAAGCTAAGTCAGGTCTCAAAGGAAATCCATAAGATAAACATCATAAACGTATGGTTCATAAAACTATATACCTCTCTAATATCTAAGGCTAATATGACTAATACATCAACGAAAAAAAAACTCATAGTCTTGCATAATGAAAAGAAGATACTTGTTTTTTCACATAGATACTTAAGTCCAAATGTTGAAGTTTGCAAAAGGAAACAACTGCATCAATGAAACACCTGCTTTATAGTTTCTTATTAGGATCATCACCAGGTAAACCAAAACACTTGAGAGAAGGAAATGCTCCAATTAAAAGAAACATAATAGTCAAGATAAAACATTACACCTTCCCCAATAATGCATTTAGGATATCAAAAGTTACCTGCATTGAAATTTGGTTAATTTTATTTTAAATTTCTCTTGTGCAAATTTCAAACAACATTTGTATGCAATTAATTACTCAATAAAAAGACTAGATAATACATACAAATCTATTCAAATGTATTTCGATTGTAGCCATTTTGTATACAAAAATTCATCATTGTTCATATTGCATGCTTGAAACTCCCAAGAAACCTGTAAATATTGTTCAAAAATCTATAAAGTGAAACACTAACTAGAGTTTCACTCTCTTCAATATATTCTCTTATATGAGATGCACATCTAGATATTGAATTCACTTAATTTACAATGATTTTCTTCCAGTGACCTTTCCTATCCTCTTCCTACTCTAATTAAAATGTAAGTGTTGGATTACTGAGGGGGGGGGTGGGGTGGGGTGGTGGGTGAATCAGTAATGAGAAATTATACCAATTATTAATCCTTTAAACCAGAAAATATATTATTTTACTTATTCAACCATGTTCATATGTTCATCATCAATATATTACTGTATCATAAGAATTAAAATTCATCAGTGCATAGTAAAAAATAACAAACACATCCAAACAATGCACAATACACCAATATTTACATGGAAACCCAATGCGAGAGAAAACCACAATTTTTTTTTCTTATATATCAAGAATTATGTTCAAGGAAGCACTAACTTCCAATTCTCTAGCTCTAACTAGAAGGAAGCCCCAAACCCCTAGTTTCTCAGGCTCCAACCTGAAGGAAGCTCCAACTCCCTAATTCTCTGTCTCCAACTAGAAGGAGGCTACAACCCCTTGGGTTTTCTAGCTACAACCATCTAATTCTTAGGATCCAACCTAAAGGAAGCTCCAACTCCCTAATTTTCCAACACCAATCGAAAGGAGGCTACAACCCCCTTTCCTTGCCCCGTCCAGCCTCCCTGAAATATAAGTAAACACTATGAGATATACTACTGTAAACATGTAAACATATACTATCACTGTGAGATATACTACTGTAAACATGTAAACATATACTATCACTGTGAGATATACTACTGTAAACATGTAAACATATACTATCACTGTGAGATATACTACTATCACTGTGAGATATACTATTGTAAACATGTACCAATCTGTGCCACTGACCTGTAATCAACCTGTGCCACTGTCATGTAACCAACCTATACCTATTCCTTTCCTATACCAACAAAAATAAATACACAAACAACATGTACCGATACTCTCCTCAATATATCAGATCTGATAACATATATATCATACTGAAAATCACAAGAATATCACTCAAACCATGTGCCAACAATGCACATCAATCATGTACATCAACCATGTACATAAACATTATACAAATATAACCAACAACATGTACCAATCATGTATCAACAACAAACCAAACTATGACTCAACAAGATGTATCGATATCACCATTTACTTCAAGTATGTATCTCATCCATGTACCCAATCATATACCTCTACCATATACCATTAACATACACCGAGATAACCAACAAGATACCTCTAGCAATGAACTACATTCTCCATAAATCAAATACCATAAATCCTCACATCAACCATGTGCCCCAACCTCACTGTTATACAACCTCTATCTGTACCAATAACTTTAACAACATACCTCAACCAAAATCCCTCAAACATGAACCAATACTAAACTTCAGTAGATCTGCTTCAGATCAACTCTACAAAAAACCATAAACTTCCAAGAGAGCATCCAACATATTTACAAGGAAAACCCTCAACCATATTCATATATTCAACACTACACATATGAAAACCATATATTTTCATCTTGTAGTGTTTTTCTGCTGCGACTTTTATTCTGTGATTTTTCTGCTGCACTTTTTTTGCCGCACTTTTCTTGCTTCGATTTTTTTTCCATAATTTTTATGTCATACTTTTTCTGCCACAATTTTCCTTCTGCACTTTTCATGCTGCGACTTTTCTACTGCACTTTTCCTACCTCGATTTTTCTGCCACACTTTTTCTACTGCACTTTTTCTGCCGCACTTTTCCTATTGCGATTTTTATGCCGCACTTTTTCTATATCAATAATACCTGCCCAAATAACCTTTCACAAAATATATATTCAATGATATTCAATAGGTTCTAATGGAATAACCTTTCTCTCTTATTTATACTTCCATGTAGATTCCTCAAGGGGATACCTTCTAACTAACTTAACCCACTTTCCTTATTTTAGGGCTAACCAACTTCTAACTCACTTTGCTAAAAATAGTAAATTCTCCATTTCTAGTTGCAACTAACTTTATTGTTTAATTAATTTCTTTTGCAACCACTTTTACTTATCCATAAATAATAAACTTGCCACTTCTTGTTGCAACCACTTTATTATTTAAATAATTTCTCTTTGCAACCACTTTGACTACTTTATTATTTAAATAATTTATCTTTACTCACAAATTCTTGTTGAAATTAAATTTTCTATAATTAGTCAATTCATAACTTCTTTTCCCTTAACTAACTTCTTGTTGCAAACACTGTATTATTTAATTTATTTCTGGGTCAACCACTTTGACTATTCAATCTTCTCATCACAACTACTTGCCATAATTACCAAACTCACAATTTCTTGTTGCAACTAATTTATTTTTAATTATTTTCTTAATGCAACAACTATACCCATTATTAACTCCTAGATACCATCAATTTGAATAGTACACTTCTTCTAGGATCTTCTAGAATAATTTACTGCTTTGACCTTCTAGGGGCTTCTAGATAACTCTTGAGGGTTCTCCAACTTCATATGGCCATAACTCTCTAACCGTGAGGAGTTATGTGACATTCCACATATCACTGGAAATGAATGACATATACTATCCATCTAGAATAGTCTTACCTATAAATTCACTTATCGTCATGCTTTTATACCTAAAACAGACTTGTGTCCCTTACCCATGCCTTTGTGTTACCAAAATTCGCTACCAGACTTCTCCAAGGACTGAAATCAATCACTAAGGGTTGACATGAATCTAAAATATCACTCTTCAAGGGTTGACAGCAATAACTAAGGGTTTCCATCAATATACAATATCACTCTCCAAGGGTTGACATCAATCTACAATATCACTCTCCAAGGGTTGACATCAATGACAAGCAATAGTCCAAACTAACTATCCATCAACCTAAACCAACTTTCTGACAATCTCCCCCTTTGGAATTGATGGCAACACCAACATTGACGGAAACAATTAGTCATGATAAAATTCATGCTTATACTTCTCACCAATGTTTCTATCTCTCCCCCTTTGACATCATGGAAAAGGGCATCTCCCTTTGGGGCTGCTCCCCTTGACTGAACTCTCCTTGGGGATGCTACCCCTTTCTTAATGCCTTTTATATTTCTCTGTGTTTCTAAGCCTATGATTAATATCTCTCCCTTCATATGAATAATATCTCCCCCTTTGACAAAGGGTATCACTCTAATGAAAAATTGAATTCATATCTCTCATTCTTCTCATGTGACAATCGCTCCCCTTGGAAACATGCCTCCATGCTCTCTCTCCAAGCATATAACTCTCTATTCTACATCTGATGAATCTCTTCCCCTGGAATCATACCTCTATTCTTACCTCTCTGTTTGACAACTTCTTTGAATGATATTTCTACCTATTTTTTTGGTTATGTTTCTCTCTCTTGACTTCTCTGCAAGATGTTGTGTATAAAAAATATAAGTCTTCCTGTACCTGCTGCCTTTTGGAGTTATTTTCCATTGGTGCTTCCTTGTGTGATCAACTGACATATATGAAAATCATTCAAGAATAAGCATTCAAATATTCATGTGTAATTATCATCTATTATGATAATGTTCCTTTGTCTCTGAACCACTCTCTGAATCAATCTATGAATCCATGCTATCGTCCATTATCATATATCTATCCAAACATACTAAGTGTTCTTACGAATCCATCTTTGTCCATACTATCCAAGACTCTGCTACACAATTGTCCATAATGTTGACCCATATGTCACTATACTATCATGGAGTATTCACTACTACAACTGATCAATCTATCATATTATACTTCTGCTAACTCACTGCTCTGAATCTGTCTACTCAAACTCTGCAAGCTACTTGAAGGATGGTTCTATTGTATGTCTCATCTACCACATAGAATCCCCCTGTCTAATAGTCATATTACCTGGGATTCTCTAAGCCATATGGGTCAGAATAATTCCTGCTCTGATGTGGAATCATGATCATCTTCATCGGTAGATTAATCATCTCTCTGAACTCTGATTCCTTTCTTTCTGTCTGTGGATTCATCTTTCACTACAATACCTGAAAGTATAATCTATTGAACCTGTTCCTTATTTTATTTTGTTTCTTTTCCAAACCTTTATGTATCTGACATCTTCCTTTTTCTTTGTAGATTTGTCTTTATCTCATTTTATTGCCAATCTTGCGATCTCTGGGACCTAGTCTTTTTTCATCTGTTGTTCCTGTTTTCTTATCCATACTTTCTTATATATGATATCAGTGTTCTCTTTCATGGAAGTATAGATCACACTTCTACAATCACAAGATATGTGTCCATAGTTATGACATTTGTAACATTCAATGTTACATGGGGCCACATAAGAATTTATTCCTTGAACATTTCTTTTATAATCCCTGCAATTTGCAACCTTATGTCCAAAGTTAGTACAATAAAAACAATGACCATAAAAGAAATTTACATACCTGGGAGTGAATGATCTTGTTTATGGTGTAGTCCTTATGAATTCCTGCCTTGACTAATCATGATCATGATTGAAGCTTCTTTGTGTCTTGAACATGGATGGTCTTCTTTAAGATGTATCTTTATTAGTTTTCTTAGATTTTGGTTGACCATGATTCCTTGCTTTGAGTACTTCTACACAATTATTTCTCTTTTCTTCATTCTTCTTTTCTAGCAACCTATATTGATTCTCTTCATTCTCTACAACTAATGGAGATGTTTTTGTCTCTTCAACATTCTTGCCGAGCTTGACGGTTTTACTTCTCAACATGACAAATTCTTCTTCAAGGTTCTCAACCTATTCTTCTTTCTTCATTATCCGAGACTTCATGACTTCTTCTGTTCTCCTCGCTTCTTCAAGACGGATTTTTGATGTGATTATTTCTTTTTCAATTTTTTTCTCTTCTTGACCAAACTATGCCTCAAGCTGTTTTAGATTGTTAGTTCTTTACTTAAGATGATCTATCAATGTATTCTCTATCATTTGTGCTTCTTCCTTTTGTGCTGCTGTGTTGGCTTCCAAATACTTCTTTTGATCTTCAAGATTTTCTTTGATCTTTCTGGCTTCTTCTAGATGAGTTCTTAAGTTCTCAATGACCTGTTGGGCTTCTTAAAAAATGTGAAAACTTTCCTTTTGTTTCATCAATTCTTTCTTGAGTGACTTTTTTTCATCTCTTTCTTTTATTAGTTCATCTAAATCACTATTCAATTATTCTTCATAATTGTATTATAGTTCAATTAGTTTTTCTGTCTCATTTCCTTCATGACATTTCATTTCAAGATGTCCGCATTTTTCACAATTAAAGCAAAACAACATACTTTTGTTGATTATGTACTCTTCATCTTATGAATATGTTTGACATGATGAACATCTTTCTTCTTGATCTGTACCGACATCTTCTTCGACATCCTATGAATCTATGATGGGTGAATAATATATATTATGTAACTTATCCCAAATTTCTTTAGCTGATACAAATTTACCCACTTGGTCCTTTACTGAGTCATATAGTCCTTCCAAAATGAAATCCATTGCAATTTTGTTATTTCGTTTCAGTTCCTTCTTTGTTGTAGTCTTTTCCCTTTTTAAACTATCATATCCTATAAAAATTGATTTCCAAATATCATACCCCTATGCCTTTAAAAATACTTACTCCCTTCCGCTCCATATCTCATACTTTAAACCATTTTGACCATTAAAAAATGGCACTCCATTCTCATAATAATCCATGATCTCCTTCAAGTGGTTAAACTGTTTTCTAAAGGAACCTGCTTTGATACCAATTGTTGGATTACTGAGAGGGGTTTGAATAGGTAATGAGAAATTATACCAATTATTAATCCTTTAAACAAAAAAGTATATTGTTTGACTTATTCAACCATTTTCATCTATTCATCAGCAATATCTTACCGTATCATAAGAATTAACATTCATCAGTGCATGATAAACAATAAAAAACACATCCACACAATCCAAAGTGTACCAATATTTACGTGGAAACCCAATGCGAGAGAAAACAACATAATGGTTTTCTTATATGTCAATAATTACATTCAAGGAAGAACTCACTTCCAATTCTCCATATCAAACTGGAAGGAGGCTCCAACCCCCTAGTTTATCAGGATCCAACTTGAAGGAAGATCCAACTCCTTAATTCTCTGGTTGTAACTAAAAAAAGGCTACAGCCCTCTGGGTTCTCCGACTACAATCAGAAGGTGGTTACAACCACCTAGTTCTCAGGCTCCAACCTAAAGGAAGCTCCAACTCCCTGATTCTCTGGACCAACTGGAAGGAGGCTACAACCCCCTTTCCTTGCCCAATCCAACCGCCCTGAAATACAAGTAGAATGATGTAACCAATGTCACACTTTCACTATGATATATACTACTGTAAAACTATACCAATCTATGCCACTGAACTATAATCAACCTATTCCATTGTCTTGTAACCAACCCATACATGTGACTTTCCTGTACCAACAAAACTAAATACACCAACAACATGTACCAATACTCTCCTTAATATATCAGAACTGATAACATAGATCTCATACCCAAAATCACAAGGACATCACTCAAACCATCTGCCAACAATGAACACCAATCATGTACATCAACCATGTACATCAACACTATACAAAGATAACCAACAACATTTACCAATCACGTATCAACAACAAACCAAACTATGCCTCAAGAAGATGTATCAATATCACCATGTACTTCAAGTATGTGTGTCATCCATGTACTCAATCACATACCTCTACCATATACCAATAACATACACCAAGATAACCAACGAAATACCTCTAGCAATGAATCACACTCTCCATAAATCGAATACCATAAATCCTCACATCAACCATGTGCCACAACCTCACTATTATACAACCTCTATTTGTACCAATAACTTTAACAACATACCTAAACCAAAATCCCTCAAACATGAACCAATACTAAAATTTAGTAGATCTTCCTCAGATCAACTCTATAGAAATACCTAAACTTCCAAGAGGGCATCCAATAGATTTACAAGGAAAACCCTCAACCAGATTCATAGATTCAACACTACACATATGAAAACCATACCTTTTTCTTCTTGTAGAGTTCTACTGCCGCAATTTTTTGCTGCACGTTTTTTGTTTCACTTTTCTTGCCGCGATTTTTCTGCCGTACTTTTTCTACCACACTTTTCCTGCCATGATTTTTCTGCTGTACTTTTCCTACCATGATTTTTTGTCGCACTTTTTCTGCTACACTTTTCCTGCCACAATTTTTTTGCTTCACTTTTTCTACCACACTTTTTCTGCCTCACTTTTCCTGCTGCACTTTTTCTGCCACACTTTTCCTGCTGTGATTTTTCTGCCACACTTTTCCTATCGTGATTTTTCTGCCACAATTTTTTTGTATCAATAATACCTTCCCAAATAACCTTTCAAAAAATAGATATTCAATGATATTCAATAGGTGCTAATGTGAGAACATTTCTCTCTTATTTATACTTCTATGTAGCTTCCTCAAGGGGTTACCTTCTAACCAACTTAACCCACTTCTAACTCACTTTGCTACAAATAGTAAATTCTCCATTTTTAGTTGCAACTAACTTTATTATTTAATTAATTTCTTTTGCAACCACTTTGACTTATCCATAAATAGTAAACTCACCACTTCTTGTTGTAACCACTTTATTATTTAAATAACTTCTCTTTGCAACCATTTTGACAACTTTATTATTTAAATAATTTATCTTTACTCACAACTTGTTGCAACTAAATTTTCTATAATTATTCAATTGTTAACTTCTTTTCCCTTAATTAACTTCTTGTTGCAATGTGAGGAGTTATGTGACGTTCCACATATCAACAAAAATGGAATGACATATACTATCCATATAGAATAGTCTTATCTATAAATTCACTGATATTCATGCCTTTATACCTCAAATAGACTTGGGTTCTTTACCCATGCCTTTGTGCTACCAAAATTCTCCAAGGGTTGACATCAATCTACAATATCACTTTCCAAGGGTTGACATCAATGAAAACCAATAGTCCAGACCGATTTTCCATCAACCTAAACCAACTATCTGGCAGTAAGTTTGCAATCGTTAAGTATTGAGGCCTTCTCCATCACATTACCTATTGTTGGTATTTATACAATTCTAGCAGTAAGAAAAGAAAAATCTAACCTTTTCTTGTGGAATTTCAACAATATTGCAAGTTCCATTGGATTGGACTTTTCTCATTCCAAGATCAACATATCCAAAGAAATCGACTCAATTGAAGAATCCATATCACAAACCATGTTTGCACCCCATGTTTGAAAAAATATATTTTTCATTGTCGGAGAGTACAACTGGAGAAATGAATTTGATCAATTATGAATATTCCCACTATCAATCATTTTAGAAAATGAATTCTTCAACAATGTTTCAACTTCCAACAATTGAAGTTCATGCCTAACTGTTTTCAATGAGATTTCCTTATCAACCCTACAATAAGGAAGCATAGCACTGCCTCCAATAACGTTTACATGATGGTTACCATTTAGGATAGAAAATCATCTCTGAAATTATTTATATCCTTTTTCTCTATCACTAGAATAGGTCCAAAATAATCCACATAACCAATGGAAATTGTAGCATTCCCTTCGTTACGACAACACTAGTGAGTACAAAAAGAGGTAAATTGTTTTTGAAACAAAAGTTACGAAAAGTGACATGCATCAAAACATAATTCAATAACTACACAATCAATTTCATCATAACCAACTGTAAGAAACATCACTATCATTCACAAAACCATATCACATAACATAACATAAATGGAAGCAACCCGCCCAACCTATCCTGCATGGTTAGGAATTCCAAGACACATAAGCAATGCTCAAGTCCAAGATTCATCCAATTGATTTTAACCACTTAAGGTTTCAGGAATGGCGACTGCTCTGAGGAACAAGGAGGTGTCTAAATCCCATTAATCTAATCATAAGAAACAAATTAATTCTAGAGTGACCGTCATATTAATCCTTTAATTCCTCATGTGCAAAAAAATACTTTACTATACTTAATAAATCTTATACGCAAAATCAAGTGAAATAAAGTCAGAGGATAATACATAAAATGCGAACCACAAGGGAATACATACATCATAGGAAAGAATAAGAATCTAATTCTAATCTGCATTAGTATCATGTCAAATTGGGATCAACAAGGTCAAGCATCAATCAAGATTCAACATCTGCATTCAATATAACCTCTATGTATCTCAACCATATACCTTAATAACATGCTAAATCTTACTTAAGAATACTTAAAATTTCAAATTCTAGATACACTTCCAATCATAAAATATCGTAAGAAGATTAAATGCCTTTTTTAAGCACAACATAAATATTTCAATACCCTTTTAAGTACCCTCTTTAACTATAAGAAGTCAATCCTAAGTAAAAATAATAAGTAATTAAGATCCATGCATAACATTTAAAGAATTATGAGAAGGCCCATCCTTATTAACCCATATTTATGAATATTAGCATTACTCTACCTATTAATTACACATTTAAGGAATCAAAGAGGATCCACTTCCTTTGAGCCATACATATCAACTCAATTCCTTCTTATATTACATACCAAAAAATATTAAAGAGGTCACATGAATTTAACAATATAAGACGTTGCGCCAACTATCATATCAAAGTAAAGGACTATAAGTTGATCTCATAATAAATAACACATTGAAATTTCAACTAATCACAAAACCATTTAAAGGACTAAGAGGTTAATTCATATGATTTTTCCATTAAGGATTCACATGCTATCTGTCAACTTAATGTAAGGGAAATGAACGAGGAGTAAATTAGTTCAAATTTAAAGTTATAGTGGAAAATCTAACATGTCGAAATGCTAAGTTTTAAGACTGTCTTTGAAATGACACACAAAACTAAGTCTGTGTGCAAACTTAACAATTTAGATGATCACTGGAATCAAATTCTTCCTCACGGAGGATCTCCGAACTCTTCGAAGGAATGCAACAATAAGTAGATATAAGGAATCCCAAGGATAAAACAACAAACAAACTCATTTAAATTTAATATTTAAGGAAATGAAAGAGAACAAATTTAAAACAAAAATCAGAAGTTCCCGAGGGAAACAACGGGGATAGTCCTAAAATTTTGTTCCAGAAAACGGTTTTGGGAGAGAAACACCAAACGTGGGTCGGGATTCAAAAATCTCATCGAAAGGGATATTATTTTTTAATGGGTAAATTCTACCGTGATCAACACAGGACGATAGGAGAAAAATCCAAAATCGATTTTTTCTTTGTTCACACTCCAATGAATTAATTTGGGTACTCCATCAATCCGAAATCTAAACAAGGATCAACAAATAGACATAAATGCAATGTTGGAGGTTTCTCAAACAGTTCGTAGTGACTCAAAAAAAAATTCTAGTAATATTTAAATTTGCAATGCTTGACGAAAAAGGGTTTCAGAGCATACAAACATCGTGGTTTGACCCCACAAAATTCTCTAATTGAAAACACAGAGAATTGGTTGCATAAATCGTAAATTTCCTCAAACTCGGATCTGGAGCAAGGCGTTGTTCACACAATAGGTAAAATGAAATAAAAAAATCAAGTTGCACTAGGTCAGAAGGAAAGTGCGGATAAGGAAATCATATATATATATATATAATTGGTTTAAAGAAAAAACATATGGACAACACCGAAATAGTTTGAGTAGGAGGTCTGTCCAGTCACAAATTTTTAAGAAACCAAGAGTAATTCCCAAGAAGAGAAGTGTTCTGCACAAGTCTGGCATCAAGGGAATTGTTCCAAATAAATTAAAACACAGGGAATCACTAATGGACTCCACCCCTAGTTACCTACATAATCTAAGCGTGTCTGGCGGAAAATAAAAACATTCAACGTCAAGCTTTATGAACAGAAATCCCCCCAGGGACGCCATCCTCAAATTCACATAAACATTGAAAGGTATTTTACCATTTAGTATTAGGCTGTGATTTTAATTATCTACTCCATGGGGCAATCCAATAAAATATCACATCGGAAAATCATTCATTAGAGAAGCCGATAAAGGAAGAATTTAAATTCAGAGTCTCTATTTTAATAACTAAATGACATGTAACCAAGATTATTACGCTCAAATAGCAATCTTAGAATCAGATTGCAAAACAATGAAGATCATCTGGATAACGACAAGCGACTAATTAATCGATAGTAACTCAATTTTATAGTACATAGCGTCAAGAAATGCTTTAATTGAAAATAAACAATACTCCCATTTTCTTACATCATGAACATGAATAAATACATAGAGAATTTATCACACCACTGAACAATATCAACTCTATTACAACCATTCGAGATTACAAAAGTTTAACTATAATACAATAATAACTAGCAATTAAAACACTGTAGCCGACGACAGGATGGGCCTGGAGATGATATTTGGAAACTAGGATTCATTCCGACCTCCTGCTTGCTAATCGTTGAGACTACACCAATACCTCCCAGCCAATTCTAGGGGTACTCTTCTTCCCCCTAATCCCCCCTAGCCATAAAGGGGCCACGCACAAAAACTATACTTACTCTAGATCCAAGCTTTCCTCACAAGGTAAATTCACCACTCTATCTCAAGCTTAGTATCCTAACTCTCACAAGTAAAAACTAGTCAAAATGATTTTGGAAACATAACTTTACCCATAACCAGTGTGATCCCTTTCCTATCTAGACCATTTGGTTTATAGGAATTTCCGTACTGACACATCTTGTTAGCACTAGGAGTCACCTTCAGATTGCATGGAAGGCAAACCCAGTACCCATAAAGTTATACGTGAATGAAAGAGTGTTTTAAAGGGTCAAATGGAAAAGGACTCAAATGGTAATGTTCTAACTCAGACAACAGGGCTAGCATGCACCAATAATTAAGGTCTTGTCTAACTTCTATCAGTATTTTGGGAGTAAGTATGAACAAAGGGAAGACTTGAGTGAGAGGAGTGTAGGGACTGCTATAAACATCAGGTCTACAAAAGTCTAAGGAAGAAAGTTTCTAATCACAAGATCTTCTTGACATCAAAAACTAAGGCAGCTAAATAAACATCATGATAATATAATGATCAAACATCCACCATAACATCACCACAATAATTCATGTGAATCATTCAAATCATGAACATTTAGCATCATAAGAAAATAGATTGAAAAAAAAGATGATTTCTATTAGCCAAAAAGTCTTAAGTCTAGTACATCACTAGATCATAGTCACTTCATCAAAATATTACAAGTAAAGGGAGCCTTGCTCAACCATCTAAACCTACTAAAGCAAATGATCTATCTATTTATAACAAAAGGGAGGCCACATCTATAGGTATGAGCTGCCCCCCTTCCCTTGAAAAAATCTAAACATTTATTTTCCCTAACAACTTATCTAACCATCTATGCTATAAAACAGGAAAATGTTGGTGACTAATCCAACTGAAATTCAAACTGAATTGGTTCCCTTTTGCTGCGTAGATCCTTGTGTGCCATGTGTCCTTCAAATCATGTGGTTGTCTTCATGATTCCATATGTTTCTTCTCCATCCTTCTTAATCATCAATTTATCCCAAAGCTGTTAACTTGGTCTTCCTATATCCCTGGTCTTTATTGACAACTTCTTTGGGTAGCAAATCTGGGTAGCGCACTACCAGGAGAAAAGGTAGCACCTATAGGTAGAATCACTGTGCTGCATATGTGTACATACTCTATTCTCTGTAAAATATTGGGTAGCACCTTTAGGTAGCGCCTGTAAGTAGTGCCTCTGTGTTGCGCCCATATGAAAACTCTGTTCTCTGCTAAATATTAGGTAGTGCCTATAGGTAGCGCCACTTATGCTGCGTTTGTGTGCAGATCAGGTAGCATTGCCAAAAATGCAGCGCCTTCAATATTGAAAGTGTGCAGAGAAATTTGTGGTCTTTCATGATGACAAAACCATTTCAATTAAGTGCCTTGACTATATAATGGGTAGTGCCTTTTACCATTGGGGAAACTAGCACTTAGCAACAACTCAAAACCCATCTAGTTAATCGATTAACAACCTGTATGATGGTATAGCTAGTATGTGTATATCAGTTAACCCTCCCAAAAAGGAACAATTCTAAAAAATGAAGCTCACCATTACCATTTATTTTGTCATTTTAACACTTAGCCTCACACTCTTTCTGGTAGAAAGATGATCTTCAATTGGCACAATAGACTTCTTCTTCTTAGCATTGGCAGGATTTTTCAGTGTAGTTGTGCTCTCCTTAACTGTTGGTTTATCATCCTCATTGGAAGCTTCAACCAACACCTTTAAATTACTTTGGGCTACCTCATCTTGAAAGTGTTTCATCTCTGCCTTTAAATTCCTGTTTTGAGATTGAAAGATTCTGTTATGTCTGTAAAGATTATTTAGTTGTTTATAAAGGTGCAGAGCCTTTCTTGCTGCAAACCTTGCCAAGTCAAGGGTATGATTGTAGCCAATCATGAGATCTTCCATATGAGCCAAGTGGACCTTGTCTTCTTCTTTAAAATGAGTTGTTTCTTTCCTTAAATCTCTAAGCTTCTTGATAAGTCTTTTGTAGGTCTGACTGTCAGGAGGGACAGTGGCATGCTCAGTCTTAATAGGATTTTCCTCAAACTCCTTTTCCTCCTGCATGAGAAGTGTTTTTTCCATCTCCTCAGGTTTTTCAGTGGCCTTACTTTTACCCTTATTTCTCTGCACAATGGTTTCTTCATTTCTTACCACAGGCTCCTCGAAGTGTTTCACATGGGTTTCCTCTCTTCTCTCCAAAGGTCTTTTAGTACCTTTACCTTTCTGTACAAGGGATTCTTGTTTTCTTTCGACAAGATTCTCAATGTCTTTCTTAGAGGTCTCATATCTCTTCTCCAAAGGTCCTTTAGCACATTTACCCTTCTCTTTTGTATAAGGGTTTCTAATTTCTCCTCTATAGGCTTTTCAATATTCTTCCCCTTCTTTTTTTGAATAGGGATTTCTACTAAGGACTGCTCTCTATAATCCTCCTTAGGAATTGATGACCTTGTGAAAGGTTTTTTACCTTTGATTTCGACTGTTGGAGGAGAAGGGGAAAAGAGAATCTTCTTACCTCTCTTAGATGTATCTTTGGTAGAAGGAGGCACCTCTTCTAACCCTGGTGGAGGAGGTGGTGAAAAATATTTATGTGGAGAAGGACAAACTTCCTCCTCATATTCAATGACCTTCTTGTTTACCTCTGACACTTGAACAGGGGCTCCGCCCTTTCTCTTCTTACTGGTCCCTACTTTGGTAGCACTGGTAGGTGACAAATAAATTTCCCTCTGTGATTGAGGAGTGGGTGATAGAACCAACTTAAAATGAGAGGTAACCAAAAAATGCTCCCATGAAATATATTCCTTGCCCAATTCCTTAGATACTAGCATTCTGATTAATCCAGAGTGGCAAAGGATAGAATCCACATCTTTAGATTTGGCCTGTATCCTGTCTGACATCTTACCTATACTCCTCAACAAGTAATAAGGAATATTCATCTTAACCTTACCAGTAAAATGTAGCAACAATATTATATGGTATTGGTATAATGTGTTGAATCTCCCTTCACAAGTAAAATATCTTTGCATGATCTTCAATAGTCTGTCAAATTGTTCAATCAATTGGCTCCTTGGCATACTTTTGGACAGGTCATTGGCTTGATATTTGGGATTGAAGAGATTTTTTTGCATAAGATGAACTCAAAGCCATGGCTTTGAACCACCTTTAAACTGCAATGGGGATCCCTATTGCAGCTGATATGGAGGCTTTAGTCACTTCAAACTCCAAATCCCCAACCTTAGTTTTCTTACCATCAAATTGCAATGCAAAATGTCTTGATACCTGTAGATGGCCTCTCTGCATGTTTTGATAGAAGAAGAGGCACCCTACTCTTTGAAAGGCCTCTCTTGCCATGGGTTCTGTATTAAAAAGAAGCATGTCCATTGGTTTTCTCCTAACTATATTGCCTCCTTTATGTGCTTTCTTCGATTTAGGGGTCTCCATGACTCAGAATGAGAGCTCTTTAAGGGTTTGGTAATGCTTAGGAGACTTTGAATGGGGTTTCAAATATGAAATGATGACCCTATGAAACTGAGTAAAATGTTTAATTTTGAGATGAAAGGAGGCAGGGGAAGCAATGAGAGGTTAAGCAACACCTCTGGGTAGTGCAATACATACGCAGAGGATAGACTAGTCTAAAGCTTGCAACTTCAAGGGCTAAGGAAAACAACAAAAATATGACTCATATACGGGACATGAGGTTTACAAGTCCAAAAAAGAGAGGAGATGAGGCAATCATACGAAAATGAATCTCTTACCACTGTGCAAACTTAGCAAAATGAAAACCCGAGCACAAATTTCCTGTGAAGATTAATATGTAGAGGAGGTAATAGTGGATACATGCAGAGTAGAAACCTGTTGATCTCTTCAACGCAATCTTAGGATGAACTTTGAGAAAACCTTGGCCCTGGAATTTTTCTCAGCATTGGATTTGGTTGACATGTAGTTGCTTGATCAACACTTACGAATTTGTGCAGTGCATCATTGTTGAGTCTTTCAAAATTAAAAAACCATTACCAAATCTCATAAATGAAACATCTTTGAAGGCATCCTTAACCAACTTCTGGAACTAAAAACAAGGGACATGAAATCAGTTGTGGCGATCATGGCTCGGGGTGGAAGTGTGATGAACGTGATAGGCACTACAAAACTGCCTAATGAGCAAGCAACACATCCACTTCAAAATATGATTAGAAAGGTAAGAGAGGATGTTTTGGTATGCCTATGAGGTCATGAGTGAGGAGAGAGGAGTGTCACATCAATCTAGTCATGGGAGGAATCGACCTAGGGACAAATCATGAAGGGGACCAAAGTAAAACATGAGCTAGGAATGGTTTAGGGATCAAACATCAATTTGAGGATCAAAATAGAGCTAAGAATAAAAAAGTTTAATCATCCAATAGGTCCTATCAATCATAGATTTTAAAGGGGTGAGACCTTATAAAGAAAAATTTAAAAACTAAGGCTTACAAAGGATTGAAAACAAACTAAAAAAAAAAACAAGGAAATTTAGTGTGATAACACATCCCCACATGCATAATCAATTTGATTTTAATTCAATAAATTAGGATTATTCCTCCTCACACTTGTCACACTCTCCCCAATTTTCACAAGTAATTACATATTTTACTTTAATTAAAAGTCAATTTCCCTCATATTTCCCAAATGCGCTCCTTACATCGCTCCTAGTTGTCTCTTTATTCCCCAGATTCTCATTTAATGAACGACTCCTTACTAAATATGAGTTAGAGTTAAAATACGAGTCTTCTCCTAGTTAGACTAGTGGTAGCTAGACTCTAGATACCATTTTATGTGTACACCTATTCTCTCATGCTTTATTCCTTTCTTATTTTAAAATTCCATTTTGGTGTTTTTTTGCACACATGTGTATTAAATCAAATCTTTAGATTTATTTCACTTTTTCTTAATTCTTAAATTGATTTACCTCATTCCTTTTTAATTTAATTATTAATTTAATTTAGTCTTCTTACAAAAATTAGACTTAGGATTAATCTTTTAGCACATGATTATACTTTTATTGGGATTTATAATTAACAAAATTTCTCATTAATTATTCAAATCTGGAAAGGTCTAAATATTTTTCAAGATTTATAAATATTCTTTCAAGGTGTTCTAGGTCACCTAGATTCATTGACTGAAGTTTTATTTACACGACATATCTTTCAAGATGCACCTCCATGATCCAAGGGTGCCACTCGACTCTAATTGGTTTTGGTAGTTGTCCAACCCTTGGATTCAACACTCCATTTGGGCGACCTTGTGAGAGACTAATGGTTCTAAGGAATAAGAAATCCACCTTACTGCGTGCCCCTTAGAATCTTCATGAGCGACTATCTCAGTCTTCCCTCATGACATAGGGGACCTCTCTAACTAGGTAATCGTTAACCTACAATTTGAGCCACGAGAGGAGTGCTAGTAGGCTGTGACAGGGACACTGCCATACCTCTCCCTCTATATCTGGTTCCTGTGCATGGCCCCTTTACTCCTTATGTGAGTTAGATTAGCAAGCATCATCAACCCACATCCATTGAAGAAACATTGTCACTGATCCACATACATAACCATACTAAATCAATCATATGACACATATGCGTAAAATTAAATACTGAAACAAAACAAAATCCACTCCTTGACTCAATACAAAGCCCAATTAGGTCCATTGATTCCATCACCATCCATAATCTAGCATGTGTCCTGCACACTCATGTAAAATCATCAGCATCTATCAATACATATATGTCAAATGACAATAAATCACAACCCATCAGCATCATCATAAAAATCCATAATCAAAACAAATAACCATGTACTATAACTAGATCACTTGCATGCAAGTGTCCTTAAAGAATAAGTTGATAACACGTGCTCGCAAGAGAGGGATGTTACATACACCCCCTCTTGTTTTAAACTTTGTCCTGAAGTTGTACAATATGTAAAATGTAGTAATAAAAGTATTTGACAATATATATATATATATATATATATATATATATATATATATATAATTTATTAAACAAGTAAGGAAATTGTTGATGCATATCATATGCATCCTCCCAGGTAGCCAAGTGTGGGCTATAATTGTCCCACTGGACCTTGCCCTAATCGACTATTCGAAGCTGTAGTTGTTGAATGCGATGGTCCATAATGCGTATTGGCTCCACTGTGAGAGCACCCTCTTCCGACACCTGAAAAGGAATCATGTCAATCACAAGTGTAGGATCACTAACATAATGTCTCAAAACAGATACATGAAATACATTGTGCATACACATCAAAGAATTAGGAAAGGCTAGTCGATAGGCCATGGGTCCTTTATTTTCCACAACTTTGAAAGGTACTACAAACCTAGGAGTGATTTTAGCACCTCTTCCAAACTTGATCGAATTCTTGTGCAGTTTCAGCCGCAAGAAAACTCGGTCGCCAACTTCATAACTGCAGTCAATGCGATGCACATCAACATAAATCTTCTACCAATCTTGAATTTCTTTAATCCTTTGTATTATCGATTTCATCTGTTCTTCCATTTCTTGGATCACTTTTGGTCCCACTAGGACCTTATCCTCAATTCAATCCCAACTCAGTGGCGTCTGACGTGGTCACTCGTAAAGAAACTCAAATGGTTCCATCTTAATGGTACTTTGATAACTGTTGTTGTATGCAAACTCTACCAGTGGAAAGAAATATTCCCAATTTTTTTGTTGGTACATTACATACATACATAAAATATCTTCCAAAATTTGGTTTGTTCTTTCTATCTTCCCGTCTGTCTCAGGGTGATACATTGTACTAAAGTTTAGTTGCGTTCCTAAAGCCTCTTGGAAACTAGTCCAAAATCATCATGTAAACACCAATCCTTGATCGGATATGATCCTTCTTGGCACACCATGTAACCTTACAATCTCATTGAAAACAAATATAGCTATGTGTAGCGCCTGATACGTCGTATGTACAAGAATAAAATGCCCACTCTTCGTCAGAGTGTCAACTACCATGAAAATTGATTCATGTCTCCTTTCCATCAGTGGAAATCCAACTATAAATTCCATCGAAATGACTTGCCATTTCGAGTCTGGAATAATGTTTAGATATATTAATACTGTCCAATGTCTATGTTCAACCTTCACTTGATGACATTATAGACATCACACCATGTAACTAACTATGTCTGGTTTGATTCCCTTCCATAAGAATAGAGGCTTAAGGTCTACCCTCATCTTCATGACTCTCGAATGAGCCATGTACATTTCTCTATGAGCTTCACTTAAGATCAAATTTATCAATTCTTCGTTAGGCGGTGTGTAAATCCTTTTGTTAAATATCAGCAATCCATCATTGTCTAAAAAATAGCCTTCAAATTTTGGTACTATCATGGTATCTTGCCCAATAGTTTCTTTAACTTCCTTGTACCGATCATTGTCTTTCTGTAATGATAGAATATTTTCTTGAAGATTTGTTTTAAGAGGTATTACTGAGAATATGCATGGTCTTCGACTCAATGCATTTGCCACTCTGTTCAACGTTCCTTTAATGTAATAAATCTCAAAATCATATTCGCTAAGTAATTCTGACCAACACCTTTGTCGCATGTTCAAGTCACTATGTGTAAATATATGCTGCAATCCACAATGATCTGTCTTAACTTCAAATTTTCTTCCAATCATATAGTGTCTCCAAACTCTCAAGGCATATACAATTTCCAGTAACTCAAAGTCATGTGTTGTGTAGTTCTCCTCATGCCTTCTCAATTTCCTTGAAATGTAAGCGATTACTTGACCATCTTGCATCAAAACTCCGCCTAAACCTTCCTTGGGTGCGTCCTTGCATACCAAGAATTCCTTGTCCATTTCAGGGACCTTCAATATTGGCACTGTCGTCAACAACTCCTTGAGCATTTGAAATTCTTCCACACATTTCTCAGTCCATACAAACTTCTTATTTTTCTTTTTCAATTTTGTGATCGGATTTGCTATCTTCGAAAAAGCTTCGATGAACCATCGGTAATATCTTGCTAAACCCATAAAGATGAATACTTCTTGTACATTTTTCGGTGCAGGACATTCCATAACATCCTCTACTTTCACTAGATCCACACCGATACCTTCACCAGATATGATATGCCCTAAGTAATGAATCTTCGAGTTGTAAAGAGAGCATTTCAATAGCTTCCCGTATAATTTGCTTTCTCATAGACACTGCAGTACCAATCTTAAATGTTCATCATTCTCTTCCTTCATCTGAGAATAAATCAACATGTCATCAATAAATACTTGAACAAACTTTTCCAAGTATTCATGAAACACCCCATTAATCAAGCTCATTAATACCCCCAGGGCATTTGTCAGTCAAAATGGTAGAACTGTAAACTCATAGTGTCTGAACCTCATCTTTATGCAGCTTTAGGAATATCTTCCTCTTTAATTTGTAACTGGTGATATCCTGACCTTAAGTCAATCTTTGAAAACACAGTTTCTCCTTTCATCTAGTCGAAAAAATTGTCTATTCTTGGAAACATATATTGGTTCTTGAACGTTTCCTTGTTCAATTAATGGTAGTCAATACAAATTTTCCATGATCCATCCTTATTTCTTATGAAAATAACTGGCGCACCCCAAGGTGACACACTTGGAAGTATAAGTCCCAAGTCCAACAATTCCTTCAATTGCATTTTCAACTCTTGTAACTCAAGCATTGACATCCGATATGGCATTCTTGTTATCGGTTCAGTTCTAGGTTTCAATTTGATTGTAAACTCGAACTCTCTTTCAGGAAGAAAACCTAGTAACTCTTCTGGAAACACGTCTGCAATATCTTGTACTACTAGAATGTTTTCTAATCCTTCCTCCTCTCTCTTTTCATTTAGCGCTAATATTTCATATAACTTACATCCCTTGCACATGCTCTTCTGTAGTTGTAGGGAAGAAATGAAACTCAAGGATAGTCCTTGGTTTCTTCCTACAATAACTCTTCTCTTTCCCACATCATATGTTAAACTTAACCATTTTGTCTTACAGTTGAGTATCGCATCATGCGATTCCAACCAGTCCATATCGATCACTATGTCATATGATCCTAAGATCATGACATACAGGTTGGATTTAATTACAAAATACCCCAAGTTAATGCTACAGTCCGTACCGTTCCTCCAACCTTTTATTTGGCACTCGAATCCATTTCTACATATATAAACTCATCTTGCTCGACTTCCTTTACCTTAATTCTCTTTAGTGCTTCACTAGAAATAAAACTCTCTGTAGTACCTGGATCTATCAAAATACTGAAAGTTTGGTCAATGATTGTACCTAACATATCGAGCACGGTGGACTAGTGCTCGTCTTGGAAGTTGTTCACCACTGCATGAATCCTGTGGGCCTTGCCCAAATCTCCAACTGTAGTGTGTCCTATCGATTCGACCCATCTGGCCTTTTCAATCATATAGTCTCACTGGTAATGTGGCTCTCCACACGTCCAACATCTGGTCTTCGGTCTAGTATTCCTAGTCCTCAAAGTAGAAGTTGTTGGCCTACTAGTCTGAGATATTTTTATGTTCTACTAAACAAGCCTAAATTGCTGTTGTTGCTGCTGATGCAGTGGTTCTATGTAAGGAGTCCTCTGTTTGGGAGTCTATTTTCATGGTGTTATGAACATAGGCCCTCTAGGAATATCTCGATGCCCTGAAGTCTGTCTAGCTAGAGTCTGATATTGTTGCACTCCCGATGTCATCTATCCTGTATTTCTTGTAGGAGTCCTTCCCTGACCCCCATTGTTTAGCTCTTCCTAATCTATGAGGGATTTCTGTACTACCTCATGCAAAGTATGTGACATTAAGATCCTCACCTTCACACAAATGTTGAATTTAAGGCTGAACACAAACTTGTTAACCTTTAGCTTCTCCATGTTTAGATGTGGAACATACCAAAGCAACTCCATAAATTAGCTTCATACTCTGGCACGATACGACCACCCTGTCGTAATGCATTGAACTCATTGAGTTGGTGCTCAATGAATTCCTCTGACAAATACTTTTCCCGGAACCACTCCTCGAACAATTCCCATGATACGTCTTTGGTGGCCATGTTTAGTTGAGGTAGGAGAGTCTTCCACCATAGAAGAGCACTCCCCTTCACCTGAAATACCTCCATGCAGACCTTCATGTTGGATTTCTAGTCACGAAATACAAAGCACATCACCATGTTCTCCAACCATGCCTCAGTGGTTGAGACGTCTATGGCACCAATGAACTTAGAAAACTTCACCTTATTGAGTTCTCTATGAATGCTACCATTTCCAGCTGGAGCGCATTGTGAACCCTCATTGGGTATAGCCTCTCATGCCTCATATCTATCTAGTGATTTAATCAAGGCCTATGACATCCTCCGAAAGGACCTCATCAAACCAACCACATCTCCCATAGCAAGTTTCTCCTGACCAATGACTTGTTCTTCTCCTTGGGGGTTAGACCCCTCTGGCATGGGTTCTATTGGAGGCATCACACCTCCTCCCCTAGCACCATGTCATCTACCTCCATGATTTCCTCTAACTATGATTACCTGGATGGAAAAATTTCAAATTTTAATTAGGGATACGTTTTTAATCAAATGTTTAATACAACGGAAGGTGTAATGGTCCAAAGTCACAGGGTTGAACCCAATCTGATACCATATGTAACATTCCCTCCGTTACGACAACACTAATGATTACAAAATGAGGTAAATATTTTTTGAAACAAAAGTTGCGACAAGTGACATGCATCACAACATAATTCAATAAGTACACAATAAATTTCATCACAGTCAACTATAAGACAAATCACTATCATTAACTCAACCATATCACATAATATATCATAAATGGAAGCTACCTGCCCAACCTATTCTGCATAGTTAGGACCTACAAGACACATAAGTGACACTCAAGTCCAGGATTCATCTGATTGATTTTGACCACTTAAGTTCTTAGGAATGGCGACTGTTATGAGGAACAAGGAGGTGTCTAAATCCCATTAATCCAATCATAAGCAAAAAATTAAGTCTAGAGTGACCATCATATTTATCCTTTAATTCATGATGTGCAATGAAATACTCTACTATACTTAATCAATATTATATGCAAAATCAAGTGCAATAAAGTCGGAGGATAATACATAACATATGAACCACAAGGGAGTAATTACATCATAGGAAAGAATAAAGATCTAATTCTAATCTGCATTAGTATCTTGTCAAATTAGGCTCAACAAGGTCAAGCATCAATCAAGATTCAACATCTGCATTCAATATAACCTCTATGTAGCTCAACCATGTACCTTAATAACATGCTAAATCTTACTTAAGAATACTTAAAATTTCAAATGCTAGATACACTTCTGATCATAAAATCCCATAAGAAGATTAAATGCCTTTTTTAAGCACAACATAAGGATTTCAATACCCTTTTAAGTACCCTCTTTAACTATTAGAAGTCAATCCTAAGTAGCAATAAAAAGTAATTAAGCTGCATGCATAACATTTAAAGAATTATGAGAAGGCCCATCCTTATTAACCCATATATATGACGATTAGAGTTACTCTACCTATTAATTACACATTTAAGGAATCGAAGAGGATTCACTTCCTTTGAGATATACCTATCAACTTAATTCATTGTTATATTACATACCAAAAAATATTAAAGAGGACACATCAATTTAACAATATAAGACGTTGCGCCAACTATCATATCAAAGTAAAGGACTATAATTTGATATCATAATAAATAACACATCGAAATTTCAACTAATCAAAAAACCATTTAAGGGACTAAGAGGTTAACTCATATTGGTTTTTCCATTAAGGATTCACATGTTAGCTGTCAACTTCATATAAGGGAAATGAACGAGGAGTAAATTACTTCAAATTCAAAGTTATAGTGGACAAACTAACATGTCAAAATGTTAAGTTTTAAGACTGCCTTTGAAATGATGTACAAAACTAAGTTTGTGTGCAAACTTAACAATTTAGACAATCACTGTAATCGACTTCTGCCTCACATAGGATCTCCGAACTCTTCTGATGCAGGAGCATCATCATCAGCATGCAAGTGGAGGACAAATCAGTTCCCTAACATTCATTTTGAAGTGATTTATAGTTTTAAGGATGATGTATCATATAAATATATCGAAAGGATTGCAATTAAAGTTATTAAATGATAAGAGGTTGAACCATCACGTGAGATTGATGGAGATTGTATTTTATTTAATGTAATTAATAATAGTACAGATCTGAATCATTCGCTCTTATCTGTCTGTACCCATCCTTTATTGTAATTAGACTTAGTGGTTGAAATATTTTACTTTGATAAGATAGCACTGAGGCTGTTGGAGGGAAAAATCTCTATGAGCCCTTTTTTTATAAATATATGTATTGTATGCCTAAAGGAGGCTACTAAAAGCTATTGAAGTTGTTATTCTCGAGGCCGTTGAAATTTATTGAAGTTTTTATTGTCGAGGTTGTTGAAGATTATTGCAGTTGTATGAGCCCATGTACATACCATTTGAATGAATATAACAAAGAAGCGTTGATACAAAATGTTTGGTATTGCTGTTACTGTGTCTATCTGAATGAATGGTAGGATTTTTGTTTAATTGTATTATTTGTTATTAATTGCTCTTATGTTATGAATGCATTACATGGTTGAATGTATGAATATGTGAGGATCATATAAGTTTCAATTATTTCTCTTCTATGAGCTCATTTAAGGAGTGTATAGTGTTTGCAAGGCATGCATTGACAGAGTCTTGTTTGACTCAGAATCTCAAGAGAGATAAAGTGAAGCTTTATTTTCAAGGAGTGCATAGTGTCCGCAAGGCGTGCATTGACAGAGTTTAGTTGAATCAAAATATCAGGAGATATAAGGCGAAGCTTCATTTGCAAATGAGTGCAGAGGACCACACAAGGTGTGCGTAGGTAGAAACAAACTCAATTTCATGTTGTTCAGGAGGAACAATTGAGTTGTGTAAGAACTATTTCAAGGAGTGCACAGTCGCCCATATAGGGGATCAGTTGAAAGAAACCTGTTGCAAGTTGTGCACATGGTCTATTTTTGGCTAATTGTTGAAGAAGTCGTTTTGAGAGGTGAAAGGAGTGTGTAAGAAGAACCATTTTGAGAAGCTTAAAGTTTCGAGGAGGAACAAGCTTAGAAGAGGTTGTGGATGAAAATTATTTAGTAGGGAGGAGCCCACTGAAAATTTCCCAACCAATGAGAAAGATCCATTCAGAGGAATCAAGATCTTTCTAGACTGTGAGATAAGGGAGAGTTGCATGGAGGATAGTCTTAGAGTCCTTCAACACTCTGTGGATTTAGAGGTTCATAAGTGTTTGAGGAGCGGGATCACCAATTCCTGAAGAAGCGAAGAGAAATCTGGACAGTTGAATCTGGAAAGGACATGTGGTGGAGATCCATGTGCTTCGAAGGAAAGCGAGAGTGGAGGAATAAAAAATATTGAATCAAAATTTTTGGAGTCAATCGTGGCCATCAATTTGAGAAGGACATGCATCATTAGATCATGGGATGTAGAAGTGTGTACTCTAGAAAAGAGAGGAGGAACACGAGCTATTGATAAACGTAGGGACACATGGAGAGTGGAGATTTACTTCGAAGGATTGACACTACGGGAGAAATAGAAGTAGAGGAGTGTTGACTGGAAGTCGTTCGAAGTAGGAACAAGGGACACATTTCAACCTTCGATAGAAGTGAGCACATGGCACCCGATCCGTAGCTTCGGTTACAAGTCCCTTCAGGGAAAAAGGTGGTTCGAACTCTCGTAACTCCCAAAGCTGGAGTCCTAAAGTGAATCACATCCATTGGCTGTCAAAGAAGCGCGTGCCATAGATTTTTGTCCGGGTCATTTCCCCAGTTCGAAATTTGGAGGATTGAGAGTCAACTCTCTTGAAATAGCCAAAGCCTGAAGTCGCGAAGGGGACGAAGCTGAGGTTATAGCTGATGGACATAAGGATTAAGGGCCTAGTTGAGGAGATAGAAATCACCATTCAAAGTTATCATAAGCACGAGATAAAGGGTGTGCAGGGGAATCAAACCTGCATTGGTAACCAAAGAGGGCATGTGAGAATCAAATTATGGGTCTGAAAGAGGCTCGAAGATATGATTTTTCTTAGTGAATTGAAGATCCTTGACCAAGAGGTCACGTAGCCATGAGGAGAAAGGGGGTCTACATCAAGTGGTATCAGAGCCTTGAATTTTTCTCTGTGTAAAATAAGGAGATAGTTTGATACCATCAAGAGGTATCAGTGCCAAAAGTTTATTTGTAAGGTCTGTGTGGATAAATCTTAGCAGCATGCGGCCTAGAAGACGTATAGAGCGACCTATAGAAAATCCAGCTGTGGAAAGGGATATGAGATAACTTTTCACATGATTATATTCTATGGAGAAAGCACAAAGAAGAGCACCTGATTCTAGAGGCGTTAATGATGCAAAGATCGAAGAAGTGGAAGTTGAAGAAGCTACAGGAGAAGATGTTACAGTCGAACACTTGTTGAAATTTGTTGTCAAATTATGAGCCAGAGAAAAAATAGAAATCCCAATGTATGAAGGCAACTTAGATATTGAAGAATTGTTGGATTGGATAAGAGCAATCGAAAAATACTTCGAATATGAAGAAGTTGATGATGAGAAGAAAGTAAAACATGTTGTCACTAGATTGAAGGGACACAGAAAATTGTGGTGGGATGAACCATAGGTTGACAGAAGATGTAAAGGCAAGCAAAATATCAAGAGCTAGGATAGAATGGTAGCCAAGATGAAGGCTAAATTTACACCCCATGACTATCATATAAATCCGTTCAGGAAATTACAGAACCTGAGACAGAAAGGATTGACAGTAAAAGAATACACAGAGGAATTTTATAAGTTGAACATCAGGGATGGATAGAGAGAAAAATATGATCAAAAGGTTTCCAGATATATTAATGTCCTGAGATATGAAATCCAGGATGAAATCATCATGATAATAGTGAGGAAAGTGGAGGATGCTTATCAGATTACACTAAAGGCATAGGAGAAATTGGACAGGAAATAGAGCCAACGAAGCAACAGGAGAAGTCTAAATAGAGGTAAGGGGATTTTCTATGACAAGGCACATAAGACCAAGGATGAGACTGGAAAACCACACAATCACTTAGAAAGAGGAGGAAGTTCTTGAGGGAGACAGTATGGTGGAAGGAATTCTTTTCCTCGAGGAAGAGGAAGAGGAAGAGGAGGAGAGGTGAAGTGTTATTTCTGTGGAAAAACAAGACACGTGTCTTGGGAATGTGCCCAAACAAAGAAATAAGGAGGAGGTGAATCTCACATTTTGGAGGCATAGAGGTAGAATGTTGAGGCAGAAGGTGCAGAAGGTGCAAAAGGTGGGAGATATTTGATGATGAACAAGGTTCTCTTGAAGCCAAAGCCAGAAGTGGAAAAACAAGAGTAGGGGAACAGTTTGTTCATAACTACTTGCAAGACCAAAGACAGAGTATGCAAGGTGATAATTTATAGTGGGAGCACTTATAAGTTGGTATTCACAGAAATGGTGGATAAATTGGAGCTGGAGACAACTACACATCTGAATCTTTATAGAGTCTCATGGTTGCAGAAAGGACACCAGGTAATGGTAACTAAAAAATGCCAAGTTGAAATTAAGATAGGAGGATATAGAGATGAGATTTTGTGTGATGTGATTCCCATGGATGTATGCCATGTATTTTTGGGGATACCATGGAATTTTGACAAAAAATCCATTCATGATGGGAGAAAAAATACTTATACCCTGGAGAAAATGGTAGAAAACACATGCTACTACCAATAGAGGATAAGAAAGTGAAGGAAGAAGCCATCACAAGTATAATTCTCATGAGTGGGAAGGAACTCCTACGTGAATTCAAGAAGGAACAAGAGATGCAATTTGTTGTTGTGAGGAATCCCAAAGTCATCCTTACAAGTACTTCTATTGATGATCTGTCTAAACAAATTCATGAGATGTTAGAAAATTTTGCTGACATAGTAGTGGATGAGTTACCTCGCTCATTTCCACCCATCAGGAGTATCAACCATCACATTGATTTCATAGAAGGAACGAGTCTACAGAAAAAAGAAGCGTACATATTGACACCTCAAGAGAATGAGGAGGTAAATAAATAAGTCCAGGATTTGATGGACAAGGGTTTAGTGAGAGAAATCTTGAGTCCATTCGTAGTACCAACTGTGTTGAGTCTAAAGAATGATGGAGGATGGAGAATGTGTACAGACTCAAGAGACATAAAAAAAATCACCATCATGTACATATTTCCTTTTCCCACGATGGATGACTTAATGGATTGTTTGAGCAAAGCAAATTATTTTTCAAAAATAGACCTGAAAAGTGGATATCACTAGATAAGGATGAGAGAAGGTGATGAGTGGAAAACATCCTTCAAAACGAACGAAGGGTTGTGTGAGTGGCTTGTTATGCATTTGGATTGAAAAATTCCCTAAGTACTTTTATGAGGTTGATGAATGAGGTATTAAAAGATTTTATTAGTAAGTTTGTGATTACATATCTAGATGATATATTAGTCTTCAGTAAAACTGAAGAAGAGAATTTGAGGCACTTGACATTAGTAATGATAAGATTGTAGTGGGAGACGTTGCTGATAAATCTGAAGAAATCCTATTTTATGAAGACAAAACTCATTTACTTGGGTTTTGTAATCTCTTCAAATGAATTGAATATGGATTCAGAGAAGGTGAGAGCAATCAGAGAATGGCCATCACCAAGAAGCATATTCGAGGTGAGAATCTTCCATGGATTAACAAGTTTCTATCAGAAGTTCATTAGAAAGTTCAGTGGAATTTGTACATCAATATTAGATACAGTGAAGAAGAGACACAAATATTTTAAGTGGACAGAAGAAGCTGAGAAAAGTTTTAGGATATTAAAGGAGAAGATAACAGAACAACCAATTCTGGTTTTGCCAGTTTTCGGGAATATGTTTCAAGTACGATGTGATGCTAGTGGAGTAGCAATTAGAGTAGTCTTGAGCCAAGAAAATAGGCCTATTGCATATTTTAGTGAGAGTATGAATGACATCAAGAGGAGGTACTCCACATATGATAAGGATTTTTATGCATTAATTCAAGCCTTAAAGAAATGGAGGAACTACCTTGTTCCAAAATAATTTGTTTTGTATAACGATAATCAGGATTTACAATTCATAACCAGACATGAGAAGTTAAATAAAAGACATGCCAAGTGGATAGAGTTTATGAAAAATTTCACTTTTGTCAGTAAACATATTTTTGGTAATGATAACAAAGTTATTGATGCATTGAGCAGGAGATGTCTGCTTCTGCAGGAATTTCGAGTGAAAACCTTAGGGTTTGAACACCTTAAGGAAATGTATTATGAGGATCCATATTTTAAAGAGGCATATGAAGCATGTACAAATAATGTGCTTAGAGACAACTCTTAGTGGAAAAAATATCTGATTCAATATGGATTGTTTTTTAAGGGTAGCCAGTAGTGCATACCAAAGTTCTCGATGAGAGATAATCTGTTGAAGGAAAAACATAGTGGAGGTCTAGCAGGACATTTTGGCCATGACAAGACATTTGCACAATTGAAAAACTCACACTATTGGCTAGGTATGAGGGAAGAAGTGAAGAAATATGTAAAGGGATGTAATATTTTCTAGTATGAAAAAGGAAAGCGATAGAACATGGGTTATATCAACCATTGCCTATTCCAGATAGGCCTTGGGATGAAAGAAGCATGGATTTCATGTTGGTATTTCCAATAACACAAAGGGGAAGATATTCCATATTCGTTGTAGTTGAGATATTCTCAAAGTCACACACTTTATCCCATGCCAAAAAACAAATGATGCAACACACATTGCAAATATGTTTTTCAAGGAAGTTGTGAGACTTCATGGGTTGCCCAAAAGTATTGTCTCAGATAGAGACACAAAATTTGTTGGTCATTTATGGAGGAAATTGTGGAAGAAACTAGGGACAAAAATGGCCTTTAGTTCAACATATCACCTTCAAACAGATGGACAAATTAAGGTGGTAAATCAGAGTTTAGGAAATTTTCTGAGGAGTCTCGTCATTGAACATCATAGCCAGTGGGATTAGATTTTGTCATAAGTAGAGTTTACATACAATGACTCACCAAACATGATTACATGAAAGAGTCCATTCCATATAGTATATGGAATGAAGCCAAGAGGAGTATCAGATTTTATATATTTGGAGAAAAATGAATTTAGAAGCGCTGGAGCAGAAGACTTCGCTGGAAAAATGGAGAAGCTTCATAATCATATCAAAGAGAAGTTGCAAAACAACAACAAAGAATATAAATGCAGAGTTGATCAACATAAGAGAGATCTTCAATTTGAAGTGGGAGATCAATTTCAGGCACATCTTAGGAAGGAAAGGTTCCCAAGGGGAACATATAACAAATTGAAATTGAAAAATATAGGATCGTGCAAGATCCTAAGGAAATTTGATGTAAATGATTATGAGAGATAGCTACGAAAGTATGTGGGTATATCTCCCATATTCAACATTTCAGACCTGTACCCTTACAGGAAGGATGACACAAAAGGATCAAAATATAAAAAAGAGATCCAGTGCGAGAAGAATATGCTTATAGCAGAAAAGCAACAGATGGAGGAGATCATAGATCAAAGGATTGGTAAGAAGACCAGGAGGAAGACTTATTTTGAGTATTTGGTAAAGTAGAAAGGATTCCCAATAGAAGATGCCAGTTGGATAAATGAAGTAGATATTTAGAAGCATGTAAATTCAGTGCAGGAGCTCATGGACAAGAGTCCATTAATTTTTTTATAGAGGAGTATGATGCAGGAGCATCATCATCAACGTGTATGTGGAGGAAAAATCAATGCCCTAGCGCACATTTTGAAGTGATTTTGAATTTTAAGGATGGCGTATCATATAAATATCTCGAAAGGATTGTAATTAAAGTTCTTAAATGATAAGAGGTTGAATCATTGCATGAGATCGATATAGATTGTATTTTCTTTAATGTAATTATTAATAGTACAGATTTGAAGCATACACTCGTATCTGTCTATACCCATCCTTTATTGTAATTAGACATAGTTGTTGAAATATTTTACTTTGATAAGATAGCACTAAGGCTGTTGGAGGGAAAAATCTCTATGAGCCCTTTTTGTATAAATATATGTATTGTATGCCCAAAGGAGGTTGTTGAAAGTTATTGAAGTTGTTATTGTCGAGGCTATTGAAAGTGATTGAAATTGTTATTATCGAGGCTGTTGAAGATTATTGCAGTTGTATGAGCCCATGTACATACCATTTGAATGAATATAATAGAGAAGTGTTGATCCAAAATGTTTGGTATTGCTGTTACTGTTTCTATCTGAATGAATGGTAGGATTTTTGTTTAATTGTATTCTCTGTTATTACCTGTTCTTATGTTATTAATGGATTACATGGTTGAATGTATGAATATGTTAGGATCATATAAGTTTCAATTGTTTCTATTCTACGAGCTCATGAAAGGACTTCATAGTGTCCACAAGGCGTGCATTGACAGAATCTAGTTTGACTCAAAAGCTCAAGAGAGATAGCATGAATCTTTATTTGCAAGGAGTGCATAGTGTCCAAAAGGCATGCATTGACAGAGTTTAGTTGAATTAGAAGCTCAGGGGAGATAACGTGAAGACTCATTTGCAAAAGAGTGCAGAGGACCACGCAAGGTGTGCATAGGTAGAAACACACTCAACGTAATATTGTTCAGGAGGAAAAATTGAGTCGTGTAAGAACTGTTGCAAGGAGTGAAAAGTCACCCATAAAGAGGCTAGATTGAAAAAAACCTATTTCATGATGTGCACATGGTCGAATTTTGGCTAAGTGTAGAAGAATTCATTCTAAGAGGTGCAAGGAGTGTGTAAGAAGAACCATTATAAGAAGATTAAAGTTTCGAGGAGGAACAAGCTCAGAAGAGGTAATGGATGGAAATCATTTAGTAGGGAGGAGCCCACTGAAAATTTCCCAACCAACAAGCAAGATCCATTCAGAGGAATCAGAATATTTCTAGACCATGAGATATGGGAAATTTGCATGAAGGATAGTCTTAGATTCCTTCAACACTCCGTGTATTCAGAGGTTTGGAAGTGTTTGAGGAGTGGGATTGCCGAAGTCCCAAAGAAGTGAAGAGAAATATTGATCGTCATATCTGGAAAGGACATGTGGAAGAGATATGTGTGCTTCATAATAAGAGGTCTTCGGAGGAAAGTGAGAGTGGAGGAACAAAAACTCCTGAAGCCGAACTTCCAGAGTCAATTGTGGCCATCGATTTGAGAAGGACACATGTCATCATATCATGGGATATGGAAGTGTGTACTCCGAAAAAAAGAGGAGGAATAGGAGTCTTTGACAAATGGAGGGACAAGTGGAGAGTGGAGATTTACTACGAAGGATTGACACTACAGGAGAAAGAGAAGTAGAGGAGCGTTGACTAGAAGTTGTCCAAAGCAAGACCAACGAACGCATTTGAACCGTCGATTGAAGAGAGAACGTGGTGCCTAATCTCTAGCTCCAGTTATAAGTCACTTCAGGGAAAAAGGTGGTTTCGACTCTCGGAACTCCTGAAGCCGGATTCCCAAAGTGAATGACAACCCTTGGCTATCGGAGAAGCGTGGGCCGTAGATTTCCGTCTGGGGCGTTTCATCGATATGGAATTCGAAGGATTAAGAGTCAAATTCACTCGAAATAGATGAATCCTGAAGTCATGAAGGGGACGAGGAAAAGGTTATAGCCTGTGGACATAAGGAAGAAGGGTCTAGTAGAGGAGCTAGCGATCGCCATTCAAAGTTACCAAAGAGGAGATAGCACGAGATAAAGTGTGTAAGGGGGAATCAAACCTGTGTTGGTAACCAAAGAGGACCCGTGAGAATACAATTTTGGGTTTAGCAAAGGCCTGAAGAGCTGATTCGGATTAGTGAATTGAAGATCCTTGACTGGGAGTTTGCACATCCCCAAGAAGAGAGGGGGGTCATCATCATATTCGAAAGAATGCAATATTAAGTAGATACAGGGAGTCCCAAGGATAAGACAATGAACAAACACGTTTAAAGTTAGGCTGTAGGGAAATGAAAGAGATCAAATTTAAAACAAAAATCAGAAACTGTCGAGGGAAACGATGGGGACAATCCAAAAATTTTGTTCCAGAAAACCTTTTTGGGAGAAAACCACCAAATGTGGGTCGAGCTTCAAAACACTCACCTAAAGGGATATTATTTTTGAAAGGGAAAATTCTACCGTGAACAACATAGGATGATAGGAGAAAAATACAAAACCACAAGTTTTCTCTGTTCACACTCCAATGAATTAATTTGGGTACTCCATCAATCTGAAATCTAAACAAGGATCAACAAAAAGACATAAATGCAATGATGGAGGTTGCTCAAACAGTTCACAGTGACCCAAGCACAAATTCATATAATATTTAAATCTGCAAGGCTTGGTGAAAAAAGGTTCCAAAGAATACAAACATTGTGGTCCGACCCCACAAAACTCTCTAATTGAAAACACAAAGAATTAGTCACATAAATCGTAAATTTCCCTAAACTTGGATCTAAAGCAAGGAGTTATTCACACAGTAGGTAAAATTAAGCCACCAAGAGGTAGGTCTGTCCAGTCACAAATTTTAAGCTACCAAGAGTAATTCCCAAGAAGAGAAGCATTTTGTGCAAGTCTAGCAGCAAGGGAATCATTCCAAATAAATTAAAACATAGGGAATCACTAATGGAATCCACCCCTAGTTATCCATGCGTTCTGAGCGTGTCTGGCAGAAAATAAAAACATTCAACGTCAAGCTTTTTGCATAGGAACACCCCAGGGATGCCATACTCAAATTCACATAATCAATGAAAGGTATTTTACCATTTAGTATCAGGATACAATTTTAATTATTTACTCCATGGAGCAATCCAATAAAACATCACAACGGAAAATCATTCATTAGCGAAGCTAGTAAAGGAAGAATTTAAATTCAGAGTCTCTATTTTAATAACTAAATGACATGCAACCAAGATTATTGCATGCAAACAACAAGTTCAAAATCATATTTCAAAAAAATAAAGATCATCTCGATAATGACAAGCCACTAATTAATAGACAATAACTCAGTTTTATACTACATAGCATTAATAAATGATTTAATTTAAAAACAACAATACTCCCATTTTCTTACATAATGAACATGTATAAATACACAGAGAATTTAACATACCACTGATCAAGATCAATTCCATTACAACCATTCGAGATTACACAAGTTTAACTATAATACAATAATAACTAGCAATTAAAATACCACAACCGACGACAAGATGGGCCTAGAGATGATCTTCGGCAACTGGCGTTCCATCCAACCTCTCTCTTTGTAATTGTTGAGACTTCACCGGTACCTCCCAACCAACGCTAGGGGTACTCTTCTTCCCCCTTATCCCCCTGAGCCGCAAAGGGGCCACACACACAAAACCATAAATACTCTATCTCCAAGCTTGCCTCACAAGGTAAAACCACCACTCTATCTAAAGCTTAGTATCCCAATTCTCACAAGTAAAAACCAGTCAAAATAATTTTGGCAGCATAACTTTAGCCATAACCAGTGTGATCCCTTTCTGATCTAGACCATTTTCTTTATAGGAATTTCCTTACTGACACATCCCCACATGCACAATCAATTTTCTTTTTAATTCAATAAATTTTTATTGTTCTCCCTCACACTTGTCACACTCTCCCCAAGTTGCACAAGTAATTACATATTTTAATTTAATTAAAAGTCAATTTCCCTCACATTTCCCAAATGCACTCCTTAAATCGCTCCTATTTGTCTCTTTATTCCCCAAATTCTCATTTAATTTTTGACTCCTTAGTAAATCTGAGTTAGAGTTAAAATAAGAGTCTTCTCCTAGTTAGACTAGTGGTAGCTATACTAAAGATACCATTCTTTGTGTACACCTATTCTCTCATGCTTTATTCCTTTCTTATTTTAAAATTCCATTTTGGAATTTTCTTGCACACATGTGTATTAAATCAAATCCTTAGATTTATTTCACTTTTTTCTTAATTCTTAAATTGATTTACCTCATTCCTTTTTAATTTAATTAATGATTTAGTTTAGTCTTCTTACAAAAATTAGACTTAGGATTAATCTTTTAGCATAGGATTAGACTTTTATTTGGATTTATAATTAACAAAATTTCTCATTAATTATTCAAATCTCGCAAGGTCTAAATAATTTTCAAGGTTTATAATTATTCTTTCAAGGTTTTCTAGGTCACCTAGATTCATTGACTCAAGTTTTATTTACGTGACATTCCCTCCAAGACACATCTCCGTGCTCCAAGGGTGCCACTCGACTCTGACTGATTTTGGTAGTTGTCCAACCCTTGCAGTCAACACTCCATTCAGAAGACCTTGTGAGAGACTAAGGGCTTATAAGGAATAAGGACTCCGCCTTATTGCATGCCCCTTAGAATCTTTGTGATCCACTGTCTTAGTCTTCCCTTGCGACATCGTGGACCTATCAAACTAGGTAATTGTTAACCTACAATTTGAACCATGGTGGGAGTGCTAGTAGGTTGTGACAGGGACGTTGCCACACCTCTCCCTCAATATCTAGTTTCTATGCATTGCCCCTTTACTCCTTATGTGAGTCATATTAGCAAGCATTGTCAACTTGCATCCATTGACAAAACATTGTCATTGATCCATATACATAACCATAGTAAATCAATCATATGACACATATGCGTAAAATGAAATACTCAAACAGAACAAAATCCACTCCTTGACTCAATCCGGAGCGCAAGGAGGTCCATTGATGCCATTAGCATCCACAATCTATCACTTGTCCTGCACACTCATGGAAACTCGTCAATAGCATTTATCAATACATATATATCAAATGACAATAAATCACAACCCATCAACTTCATCATAAAAATCCATAATTGGAACAAATAACCATGTACTATAACCGAATCACTTGCACGCAAGTGTACTCAAAGAATAAGTTGATAACCTGTGCTACAGAAATGAACCGAAAGGACCAATCAAGTGTGGAGATAGATTCACTTACCTCTAACTTTTGACAAAAAATCTCAAATGCACAATGCTATTATATGTCTCTGTTAAACTGTTGGATACCATAGTGGCTACTAAAAAGAATTGCATGAGTCAAACATGTCCTTATAATTCAGTCTGTCCTCAAACTATGAACATGTCTCGGTTGGATCTATCAATTGAGAGAACGCGTTTGATACAACAATATTTTAACACTTACAAATTTTAAATAGGAATACCCAAAGAAATCAACTCCACGACTTTACAAAGATGATATGTTTCTTCATTAATGAGATATTTTAGTAAATTTGGGCTCTTCAATACAAGATGTTGCAAGATTAAAATAAGGTTTTTCTAGAAAAATGATACTATTAGTAGTCCTTATTCCATTTCCTTGTTAATTTATCAATCTCAATTAATCCATACAGGTTTTCCTGACACTGCAAATTTCTCACCGATACTTTTTCTATAAGAAATTATCCTATATGGTAAACCCCATTATCCGTAATATTTTCTACAAGGAATTTCATCACATTTGAATCATCAAAATCAAGAATATTTGTGCTCTTTTATATCTTTGAAGGATTTGTGAATGCAATTTTTTCAGCTGTATTAGATAACTTTCTTTGTATCGTGTCATAAACAATATATGGATCCAACATTTTCCTTAAACTTTTACCCCGATCCTTAACTTTCTCTATATCTGATTCTTCTCTCTCACATATATGACTCCTAATTCACATGATATGCATTTCCTGACGACGTTATTTGTCTTTTGAAACATCCATTTCTTTGATATTATAGGTCCTCTCATTATTGTTTTCAATAAAGATCTCATCTCTACAGATTCTAAATATTCACGTCCCTTTGTCTCTACAAGAATTTCCAAAAGCTCCATATACACATGTATCAGTTCCCATGTTGTTGTTCCTTCCACCCCTTCAAGAACATCATTGCATTTCAAATATGCATGATCTTGAATTACCCTTAGTTATCTCCATTTTTCTCACAATTTTTTTTACTTTACCATTTATCAACCATTTATTATCACCACGACAAGCATCTCCCTCAGATTCATTGTTATGTTTACTATTACTAGGGAAATTTGACTCTATAACATTAATAATGCATATATATGTGATTGTTATTAGTCTTATCAAAGTGATTAGTGTATAAGCACGATAAAATGTTGCACTCTCTTGTTCATGGTTTTCTTACTATTTCTAACACACATGTTCTTAGGTTATTTTGATTCATAGGGTTGTTCCCCTGTTGGATGACTTGACTACATATATGATTACCAATACATATTAACTTTATAATCCAATAATCAATGTTGTAGATGTATACAATTGGTCCAGGGTGGGGTTCATCAATCATTTAACTCCCAAAAAACTAAAAATTAAACCCAAAATAAATCGAATACCTTCATATTTTTTGGTCCTATGTTATGTAGGTCTATTGAGAGTCAGTCAGGTAGGCATCATCACTATTTTCACCTTGATATGGTTAGGTATGCATTGAAATAAACCAACATACCTAGATGGGTTTCCCCACCATAAACACTTTGAAGCACAAG
>JZKD02S2274847.1:416592-430461 GCA_000966675.3 Picea glauca
TCATATGTATTCTCCTCCCTTTTCCATATACTTTAGTATGCCTATTCTTTGTTGATGAATGCTTAGCTAGGGCCTTCTTTGGGTATAGGGATACAATCTCTTGCTCTTATTGTGAAGTAAATATTGAAGTTTCATTGTTTCAAGTAGTTGAAGAAGATATACTCATGGACAAGTATGCATCCACCGGTTGCGTGGATGAAATATTCATAGGAGAGTCTACTCTAGAAGCAATGGAAGTAGATGTTGACTTGTAAACTCACCACTAATAACATATCCTGCAAATAGTTGCAAGGCATATTAAAAACTTATAATAATTTTAATTAGTAGCTGGTGGGACTCCTATGAGAAAAATAAATGGTGGTTTATTTTTAATTATTCCTAAGTTTAAATAAGTGTATGATTTCTAGCTTGTTACAAGATTCAAATTTATGATGATATACTTCCACCATCGAAGAATCAATGTGTTCATCATCTCGGCTTGATTATCATGTTTTTCCATGAAATGGTAAAGGATCTTCTCATGAAATTCGTAAAGAACCTTTTATACACTTTGATCATAAAACTATATTGCATATTTGTTATGGCACATACATCTATGTATCATAAAAACATAATTTGTTTTGGTTATGTTCCATGGTTATCGCAACAACAAATAATGTTATCCAAAATGTGTTTCTCTTATGAGTTAAAAGAAAAGTATCGATTATTTTATAATGTTTCTCATGCAAACATTGTTATGAAGGCATTCGAATTCCATGCTACAAATGTTACATATTGTGGTTTCGAGCTTTATTTTCATAACGTGTTAAGTTGCAGAGGTGGAATAGTTGGTTATATATGTTGAAGTATTGGGTTGCATGGTGCATATGGTATATTTACTTATTCGTTGCAAGTGATGGATGACTCGGGCACCATAACTAACAGATTGCAATGGATCTTTTATTATTGTGATTAAACCTTTGGTCGTAATTTTGAGCCATCATTTACATGATATTTTTTATGGAATTTACTCTGGCCAACATTGCATGTGGTCCCATTCTCAGTTGGAATGCTTTGATTGGTTGCTATACCTTTTTTGGAAAGTGGAAGTTTGAGTTGGCATAGGGTTCATTGCATGTGGGTTATGGAAATGACGTAGTGACCGTCATACATTCAATATGCCATTACATAGGTTTTGTCACCCTTATCTCACTTTGGTTTTGGCATTGTTCATTTGAGTTGTTTGGAATTTTTCTATTGTGGCATAGTTTGGTTACAAATATCAAACCTTGAGAGTTTCATAACCATTTGCACCGGTCTTCCATGAATATTTGAAGAACTTGTGAAGGTATGCAGAGTCTATCTCATATTTCATGAGATGAAAGTTTATTTTGCAACAATAATTTTAAGAGTGGCTTTGTGTTAATTGGTTTTTGAGTGTGCTCTTTCTTTGCCCCCACCTTAAAATGGGTTTTGAATACATCTACAAAACAAAATTGTGTTGTTTCCTTCATATACATACTTTGTGTGTTTGTCCCTCTTTTGGAAATAATTTGGTTAATCTCGGTGTAAATTCAAGTCTTAGTTGCAAATAATTTTTTATAGGATCAACCCAAAAAACCCAAGCTCAAGCCATTGAAAATAAAATTGGTATTAATCTTATGAAGTTTAACCTCCACTATGAAGCAATTTTATAACCAGTCTTTTCCTATGATAGTCACACTTGCACCCTTGCTAATTCTCTCTATTTTCGAAGCCAACAATTTTATTGAAATGAGATTTCTATGGTGCGAGTTTTCTTCAAATGGAATCGGAATATCCATAGTAAATTATTTGTTGTCTATCAACGTTTCAGATCCAAAACAATATTTTGGGTCAATTCTCGAGAAAAGGTTCAAGTTTTAGAAGTTAACTCAACATATTGGAATAATGGCGGTATAAGGAAAATCTATAACAGTTTAATGGTATCAACTCACATTCTACATAGATAATTTCTCTGAAAACACAAACTCATTTCGGTTGCATGACTCTAAATGTGAGATAACAGTTGGTTGTGTTCATCATATTTCCAAACCCTATATATTTTAAACCTTGTACACAATTTTGCGAAGGAACTTAATGCCCAGTTATGAACCCTCGTCGATTTTATTGAGTTATGTAGTCTTTGGTTTAAATTTTTGATGAACCTGAGTATAAATGTTTAGGCAAAACCCTCACATCATATTTTGAAGCTTGGGCCATAAAAAAATCTTTGAGTTTGTTTTCACCCAAAATAAATGTTGTTGAAGTGGTCGGGTTTGACCTGTGTGCTCATATATGTACACAAAGTTTTTGGGTAGGTTACAGTCTTGATAACTTCTGGGTTTTGAAAGTATGACTTGGAAAAATGTATGCATGGGTTATAAAGTCAAGATTGATAGAATTGTTGAATGGTTTTGAAACCCTATCCGTATGAAATACATTTGGAAATGTTTAGTTTTTGAGCTGTTGAGCCCGAATAGATTGTTTATACAAAAAAGGTAGAAACCCTCGTATCAAGTTTTGGATTCGATTCGTATGAAGACTCCTTGTTTTGATTGGATGAGTTTGAATTCATTTTTGGAGAAAGGAAACATTATTTAAATGATTCAGTGCTCAACATTTATAGTCAAGTCCCACGTAATATTACTGGGTTATAAATAACTTTATGCACAGTTTGGTTGCTACGAACAACTTTTGGAAACTTAATGGATTAGTTGTTGAGTTTTGGTTAAACGTGTCTATTTTGGTTTAATCATATATAAAATTTGTTGAAAAAATATCTATGTTAATAGCACGAGCTATTAATTAGGATTTGACACAATTGGTTACTTGGCCTACATATAATGAAAGGATTAGATTACTATTTGATGGCTGATGATTACAATAATTTAAATAATTGTGAGTCGAAATAAATTGTTTGTAATTAGGCTATAAGTATTAATGGAACATAAGTATTTATTTATTTATTTATTTGCACAGTACCAGATCCTCTCATTATTTCATTTTCCATGAGTTATTCCCAAATTCCTAAATTCATCTTTCATTTAAATTCCGTCTTTTCTCCCCCTGTTGGACAAAATAAAAAATATTTTTTATTAAAAGGAAAAGTTGTTGGTAGTTGACATGAATGATTTTCAAATTCACGAGGAATATATATTGGTTGTTGCATGTATGATGAGAAGGAAAAATCAAAAGAAACATTGTCAAGTGTTTGTCTATGCATGAAGTTAGAAATTGAATCACAAGCTCTATTTTATAAAAGAGTACAATTACATGATCATTTGTTCATCATCCAAATACAAATCTATGATGACAAAAATGATGAATGTTGAAAGAAGGTCATCTAGAATATGTTTGGAAATGACCGTTTTATTTATTTTCAGGACCAATTCCTTTCATACTCCCACTTTACATAAATTATTCCTAAAGTCCCAATACCATTTTTCATTTAAATTCATGTTCTTCCCCCTGTTATATAAATAAATTTATGAATTTTGAAAGAAGGATAGTAGACATATTATTAGTCTATTTGAATGATATCCAGAATTTAATTGAACTAAGAAGTGAACAAATGGATTGGCATGACAAATTTTTGATTGGAATTGGGCACAAGTATAGATATTTTGGCTAAAAGTTGACAACTGATATGTTATGATTATGAACATGTACCACTTTTTCTCATCATTTACTTTCACTTTACATTCATTAAAAAACCCTTTATCTTGCCAATTTCATTATATGTCCCATGTTCTTAAATAAATATCAGTTTGTGGAAGAATAAGAGTTATGAAGTCTGGATATGTTTCAAAACAGAGCAATTTGTTTGATCCCGGGTTACTTTCCCTCACTTCACCCTGGTTGATTGCATGCTTGATTGTTGATTGAATCAAAGCCACTTTTAAATTATGTTAAATGAAAAATTATATTTGATGATTTATGTGTTGTTTTATGCATACTCTAATCCAGTCTTCATGATCAAATAAACGACATTTTTCAACCATGGAAATAACCAATCTAACAGAGATAACAAGAGAAATAGAGATAATCAGAATAGAGGAAAACAAGCTGCTTGGCCTAGGGGAAGAAATAAAAGACTTAGATTCTCTGTCCATTTTAATGCGAACTCTGGATAATTTAATCAAATCTCGAAAAATAACCTTCTTAATCTAGATTGTTAATGATATTTTAATCCTCCTCCACCAGCTATCAGATCCCATTACAATCTCATCCTATCATCATTGACATTCCTGTAGAACCACATGTTTCCATGGAACCTGAGATTCCAATTAATTATGGATGGAATGAAGTATTCAATGATCCCCAAGTTTAGTTCAATGGTTGTCTCGTTGTATCATTACCACTACGTCCACCTCCTCCTAAGCAACCACTTCGGCCTATTATTTCTATGGCCTCACATGAATTTTCATCTCAACAATCTAAAGAAAAAAAAGAAATAGTGCATGAGCCCAAACAAAGCAAAGGAAAGTAGCTTGCCTTCTCACCTAGCTCTGGTTCATTAAAACATTATTCCCATTTTGTTAATTTCCACTCCATTCCTCATAAAATTGAAGAAGGAAATATCACCTTTGGTGATATGCACCTTGAGGCATCAACAAATGAGAACAAAAATCTTGCTAAGGAAAACTTGCAGACACCCAAAGTGACACCATCTCAAAGAAGTGTACAAAGGAGGAAAACCTTGCACAAAATATGAATTTTAATTTTATGATGTTTCTTTTCTTTGCAATTTACTATTAGACATATATACACTCTTATTTGTGGATAACAAGCAACATTAATCTATTTTGGTCTTATTTGAATTATTTTTTGGTAGTCACAAGTGTATTTATGGCATGATTATTATTTGTAGGGTGATGGATGTGCATTTATGAAAAGACATACCTGTTAAATTATGTAATTACAAGGGGATATTGAAAACTAAACAATAAAGTTAAATAGGGGTCCCCACCTACTAGTTATTATTTATTAAAAGTTGTCCCACTTAACTAAAGGTTAGTTAACTACTTAAATAAAGGTAGTTGAAACTAATCAAACAACCTTTTGGAGAATTAAAGGAGGAATTGATGGAGAGACAAAAGAGAGAAATAGAGATACAAAAATATGATCTAAGGTTTTCTCTTTCTCTAAGTTGAGATTTCATTTATATTCCATTAATTTTTGAATTACATAAGGGTCAAATCTTCTTGTTGAAAATAGGGTTTTATTGAAGGTGGAAATAAGAAAGACTAAGAAGCATATATTTTTGACATGCTTCAAAAGGTCAATCATTTGTTTTGATAGTCTATTAATTGTAATTTGATTTCTGAATTAGTTTTTCAGTGTTGATTAAAATTATTTTGCAGAGTCAAGATAGTGGTGCATTTGTGGCTTGTTGATCCGGTATTCTTAGTCTTAGTCTTTTCTTAGAATACATTAGTGGTCTATGTGTGATGTAGCATTCCAACTTAGACTTATAAGTCTAACTTTGGTCCTTACCCACGTAGGGGTATGAAAATAAAGTTTTTATATGTAATTTGGAATTGATTCAATAAAATCATTGTTGGTTTTTTATCTCATCTTTGGACTTGACATGTAATATTGTATTAGATATTCTTTCTTGATTATTTTAAAGTCTATTATAAACATTAAATACAGTCATTTTTCTTATTTTCTCTTATAAAAAAACATATACATAAACCAACATCAGGCCCAATGTAACGTCCTCGACCACCCACAGGCTGGGGTACACCACCTTCAAGCCCACCCTTGGACTTCTTTCTCTTACTGATACCTTTTTAAATTAATAAGGACACATAAAATAAAAGATCTAACGACATGCACACCAATAACTAGCAAGCATGCATATTCTAAGATTAAATTAAATGATAAATAAATACACAACATAATACATTCATATATAGATAAATAATACCATAATGGAGAGAAATTATCTTTATACAATATGACACAAAATGGTTGCAGAACAAGGACATTCCACCCAACCGTAGACACCACTTCTCCAAATATCAACAATAGTGTCACCCCCGGGCCAAGGCTATGAATCCACAAGGATGGTTCCAGAGTGTTATTTGGATTCCCAAACTAGCCAACACTCAAGCTCTCACAGGACTTCCCAACACTCAAAACAATCCAAGTACCCATCTCTCTTCTACCCAGCCTGCACCACCCATGATAATGGACCTCCACCATTCTCTGCCACACAGTCCCTCAAGCAGTCCTTCTCCTTCTAGGGATCTAATGCAACTGGTCCAAAATCTCCATGCTGGAACTCTCAGGACTCACAGCTGTGAACATAGCTAGACATAGGCCAATGCATCTCATACATGCAGGCCTCAAGTCATGGTTGGATTACACCAATGACCTCTACAACCAAGGATACCATGGTTGCTCTTTAGCAGTTCATTTTCCTTTCCCAAGCCAAGACACAGGTGAGGATGGATAATGAGTGATAGGTAAGGATGGGATGAATGAGCGAGTGATTAAGTGAGTGGATGAATGAACCAATGAGCAAGTGGATGAGAGAATAAGCAAATAAAGGAGAGAGTGAGCAAATGAGTGAATGAGCCATCAACCAACCCCCCAAAAGACCAGGGGAGAGTTTAAGTATTTCATGGGGAATCAAGAACCTCCTGGCCTCCCCCAAGAAGCTCACATAACTAATCCACTCCCTTAGACAAAAGGGTAATTAAAATAGGAAATAAACAATTATCCCCTCAAGCCCCCTCTCTTGTGGAATCATAGCCTCCTATAACTCTAGTCCTTATCTTCCTAGCAGCTTGCGATGTGTTTATTATTAATAATGATCAAAACATTACATTTCTTAGGCACACTGGCCTCTTTTAATTGTTTGGGGGGCCCTCCGGCCTCTTGACAATTACCAAAATACATTATTTAATATGGGGCTCAAAACCTGGGGTGTTACATCCCCTCCCCCTTATTTTGGCATTGTCCTTAGTGCATATACAAAATAGAGATCAAAATCTCAAAATGTATTCAAAATTTTTTGGGTACTCTACCCGCATGGCATATTCATGCTCCCAGGTAGCATCTTCAGGACAATAGAAGGTCCACTAAACTTTTAAAAACTCTATAACTTGATTACGAAGCATTTTGACCTTTCTTTCCATTACTCGCGCTAGATGGACCTGAAAGTTTCCCTCTGTCTCTACCTGAATCAGATGCAAATCAATAACATGGTTAGGATCATGTACATATTTCTTTAGCAAAGAGACATGACATACATTATGCACATTCATGGAAGAAGGCAATGCAATCATGTATCCAACTAGCCCTATTCTGTCTAGTATTTCAAATGGACCACAGAACCTAGCTGCCATCTTTGTACAACTACCCAATTTCAAAGATATTTTCTTGGGATTCACTTTCATAAGTACATGCTCCCCTACTTTAAATTCTCTAGTTGTCTTGTTCTTATCTGCATGAACTTTCTGCCTATCCTGATATTCCTTTAAATTATGCTTGATCTTAACCATCTGGTCTTCCATATCCTTGAGAAAATCTGGCCCAAGTACCACTCTATCTGCTGGGTTGTCCCAGCTCACTGGAGTATTGAATTTCCTACCATACAAGGCTTCAAATGGGCTCATTCTCAATGAATCTTGATACCCATTATTGTATGCAAACTCAACCAAGTGCAAGTAATCTTCCCACTTAGATGGCTGATCCATCACATACATTCTCAACATATCTTCAATTAGTCGGTTGACCCTCTCTGTTTTCCCATCTGACTGTGGATGGTATGTTGTGCTAAAGTTTAGATTTGTACCAAATCATTTAAACAACCCCCTCCATAAATTGGAGGTAAAATTTGTATCTCTGTCCGAGACAGTTGTTCTAGGTATCCCATGCAACCTGACAATCTCCCTCATGTAAATTTCTACAATATTAGCCAATGTATGTGTTTTTTTTACAGGAACAAAATGAGCAGCCTTTGTTAATTTTTCAACCACTACCATGATTGAATCATGTTGTTTTGTTGTACTGGGTAATTTAGTTATAAAATCAATGGTTATCACTTCCATTTTCTTCTTTGGGATTGGTAATGGCTGCAACAAACCCACTAGGTGCCTATGCTCAACCTTCACCTTCTGACATTCCATACATCGAGCGATGTAATCAACAACATCCTTTTTCATTCCCGGCCAAAAGAATTAGCTTCTTACTGTTGTAATCGTTTTATGGTAACCGAGATGTCCAACATAAGAAACATCATGCATTTCCTTCAATACCAAATTCCTCAGTTCTCCAAAACTAGGAACATAGATTCTATTCTTATGCATGAGTATTCCATATTCCTTTATCTCATACTCCTTTATTTTTTGTTGTACATCTCCTTGATGTAAGATTTCCTTTACCTGTAGGTAATTCTGATATGTAACAAGATCATCTAAAATCATACTCTTCAAGTCTGACTGATGCATAATGACAACAACAACATGCAAGAGATGCACTCTTCTACTAAGTGCATCGACAACTTTATTCTCTTTTCCTTTGATATTCTTGATATCGAGGTCATATTCACTTAAAAATTCCATCCATCTTGTTTTCCTGGCATTCAAGGTTGGTTGTTCAAAAATACACTTCAGGCGAATGTGGTATGTTCTTAATTCAAATCTCTTCCCCATGAGATAATGCCTCCACATATTCAAGGCGTGGACAAAGGAAGCAAGCTCCAAGTCATGTGTGGCATAGTTCCTCTCATGTTCCTTAATCTTTTAGGACTCATAACCAATGACATGTCAATTTTGCGTGAGGAATCCCCCAAGTCCTTCCTTACATGCATCTGTACATACCACAAAAATTTCATTTGGGTCAACAATATTTAACACAAGTGCACTAATAAGTAATTCCTTCAACATATTAAAATTCTCTTCACACTTAGGTGTCCATTCAAATTTATTTCCCTTCTTTTGCAAGGAAGTGATGGGATGAGAGATCTTAGAGAACCCTATTGTGAACCTTTTGTAGTAACCAGCTAATCCCATAGAAGATATGACTTCAGACACATTTTTGGGTGTTGGCCATCCTTTAATGGCTTCAACCTTCTTTGGATCTACTGTTATTCCTAACTCTGAAATAATGTGTCCCAAGTAATGTATCTTCTTTTGATAAAAGGAACACTTACTCAGCTTGGCATACAACTGATTTTCTCTCAGCACTTGCAATACCATTATTAAGTAATGTTCATGCTCCTCTTCATACTTATAATAGACAAGTATATCATCCAAGAACACTATGACAAACTTATCCAAATAATTTTTGAATATGCCATTCATTAAACACATAAAGACAAATGGTGCATTAGTCAATCCAAATGGCACCGCTACAAATTCATAATTCCCATACCTAGTCCTAAAGGTTATCTTATGAATGTATTCTTCCTTGATTCTTACCTAATGGTATCCTGACCTCAGGTCAATCTTTGAAAATATCTTTTCTTCTCTTAGCTGATCAAAGAGGTCATCAATTCTGGGTAGATGATACTTGTTCTTTATAGTATACTTATTTAGTTGTCGAAAGTCAATACACAACCTCAAGGTTCCATCTTTCTTTTTGACAAAGAGTACTGGTGCTCCCCAAGGTGAAACACTTGGATGTATGTATCCTTTGTTCAACAATTCCTCCAACTGCATTTGTAATTCTTTTAACTCTGGTGTGCTCATTCTGTAAGGTGTTTTTTACATTGGGGTAGCTCCATACACTAAATCAATCAAGGAATCTATCTCTCTTCTTGGTGGCAACCCTGGTATTTATTGGAATACATCTTCAAATTCCTGTAGTACCAAAAGATATTCAAGGCTTGGCCCCTTCGTATTTTATGGATCTTCCACATGAGTTGCATAAAATTGACATCCTTTTCTAAAACATCTCTTCAGTTGTAAGGATGAAATATCCCTTATAGAGATGGGTCCTGGAACTACTTTCACAATGTTTTGTTTTCCATCTTCATCAAGATAGGTAAAATTATTTCCATGACAATTTAGGATAGCATGATGCTTGTCCAAACAATCCATTCCAATTAGAATATCATAAGACCCCAAGGGTATGATATTCATATCAACACTAGTATTCACGCCATTAAGACTTATGGAACAACTTCTGACCATATTATGGATTCTCCTTTTGGTTCCAGTGGCTAAATAAACCAAACTTGATTTTCCAAGCTTACATTTCTCCAAATGTAATCTATCCACTATTTTAGGATCAATGTAACAATGAATTTCTCTTGAATCAATTAAAATAGCAAGATGATTACTTATGATCTTACCTTCCACCTCGGTCATATTGGAATGGTACTCTCCTTGTCAATCATCTCAAGTTGCATAGATTCTTCCCATATCTTCGACTGTTGTAGCCTCTTGGATGTTGTGCATAGTCTTCAATCTGTCCTTTCCTTGTGGGAAATCTTTGTACAAGTGATCTTCCTTGCATCCCCAACATTGGATTGGTGGTCTTCCCCTTTTCCCCAATGAGTCTTCTTTCTTGGATTCACCCTTAGCATACTGATCTTGATGATTTATATTAGGCTCATTCCTATTGAAGGGAGGTTTGAATCCTTTCCTCTCCTGATCAGACTTCTCCTTCTTCTTATCCTTCCAAGATTTCTGCAGGGATTTTCTTCCCTGTCCTTGCTCATACATGTATTTATCATTCTTGATGGTTATCAGTCAAGGTATTGGGATCATCATACCTAACATTTTATTTATAAAAGGATGGAAATCCACTTAGAAATCTCTGTATTTTCACCTTCTAATCATCAATGAACCTGACATACTTTCACAATCCCAAGAACTTCTTCTCATATTCTTCCATAGTGACTCTTCCTAGCCCGTGTTCAAAGAAATACCACATTTTCTTGTCATAGAAATGATATGAGAGGTACTCCTTCTGGAAGTACTTCTTGAACTACTTCCAAGTGATCGTACTCTCATTAATATGTTCAACTTTCTTCAATTGATCCCACCACATTGCATCTTTCCCGTGTAAATGGTAGGTGGTAATCCTGGCTTCTAGATTTGATGAATAGTTATGAAAATGAAAATATCTCATGAGTCCAAGCAACCATGCTTCATCATCATCTTCCGTTTCATTTTCACCATCAAAGGATGGTAGTTTAAGCTTCCTCATCTCTCCTTGCAAACTGTCCACTTCCTCTCTCCTTCTATGGTGCCTAACATGAGAAACCTCTAGATTGAATCTTCCGATGCATAAAACTTTATTTTTGAGTAAGGAGGTGAGGAGTGTCTACAAGTTCTTCTAGCACTTCTCGAATAACCATCTCTTCCATGATCCTCTCTTCTTTCACAAAACTTGCCTTTTTCCTCTTGTTTTGAGTTTGGTCCCTTCTTCGTTTGCCTCTACAACAGATTTAAGCTCTGCAACACTCGAGCATTTATCTAACTTTTCTCTCTCATCAGTCTCTCATTGGCTTCTTTGTAGCTATGCACTTCTATTTTCAGGCTTCTTATAGCTTCTATTAATGTTTCCTGCTCTCCTCTTCCCTTGCGTGCATTGGACTCTGTCTCTGCATTACCAACTCTAGTATTATGGCCTTTGACCTCCTTATTATGGCTAGAGTCTCCCTAACAATATTTCATTTCCTCAATACACATCATGATTTGATGTGTTTAAACCCCATAATTCTTGAAAATGTGCAAGCGACCATTTTGTTAGAATTAAGCATAGGATAAAAAAAAAATTCCAAACCATGTTACAGGTCCCTTTTCTTCTCAATTCATGAAGAACATATATATATCAATATGCACCATATAACACTTCCATGTGATATCTTAGTTGATACAAAATTTAATTATGCATAGGAACTCCCTTCAAACCACTTCCTCAGGTGACCATGTCTCGAAACTACGACCAAATCCTTCTTGGTGCTTCGCAACTTTAGAACCTTCAGCCAGAATCAGATCAAAAGTCCTCATCCTCATTCACGATCAACGTTAGAGATCCACTTTGAGACTCCACACTTCAAGAGTTCGACACTATCAACCTACACTTGCCCCTGGAGTACTACGTACCTGAATTTCTAGATCAAGCACCATGCGTCCACCTCAAATCAACAACTATAGTCTACTTCGAGACTTCATCCTTTGGAAGTCTCAACTTCCCCCTCTTTCTCCCTCCTAGGATTCTTCCACCTAGAGTTCATGATTTTTCGATGTATGTCCTCCTGCAGATTGATGACTATGAATCCCTTCGACTCTTCGGGCTTCAGGAGTTTCAAACTCTTCGCCTTCAACTTCTCCCAAAGTCCTTTTACTCGAAGTCGATGATCCGTCGACGTGTGTCTCTCATAGATCAACGATTATGAATCACTTCGACTCTTCGAGCTTTAGGAGTTCTCAACCCAACGCAAACCGTCACATCTTTTTCCTTTAGAGTGCCCAGTCTCCGGACTGCACGATCTGTCGCCACGTGGAGAAATACTAGAAGCAGACACGTGGCCCAATCAGGTGGGTGACATGTGTCACGTTCTAACTGACATTTCAATCCTATATATGTTCAAAACTCAATTACATGTGGCACACATCCCATATATCCATGTCATCCCAAGTGACGTTCGTGAGCCGCATCACTTCGGGATTTCGGGATTTGGAATATTTTACGCTTGCACTACTCAAGTCTCCAAAAATACAAATTTCCAAACTACTTAACCTTCCGGGGTCCACATCACCTCCAGGTCACATCATCATGCGCCACCTCTTCAACTCTTCGGGCTTCAAAACTTCAGGCTTCAAGAGTTTCCATACTAGCACACTCCAATTCTTCCGGACTCTAAATTCCTGAACTGGCCAATCTGTCGACGCATGTCTCCCTTATCGGATGGTCCATATTAACTCCGTACTTCGGGTAGTTCTTTCCCTAGTGCTTCACTCTACAATACCTTTTGGACTACTAAGTATCCAAAGTGAGATATATGGCGATGCGTGTCCTTTTTGATGGATGGTCTGGATGAAATTCAGGATTCGGGCCTTCAGGAGTTCTTTGTTCACTCATATTCTTCTTACTTCCTCTCAAAGTATGAGATTTCCTGACATGTGTCCCCTTCTTGAATATCAATGACCACAAGTGATTTTGGAGACTCAAATCGCTCACTCTTTAATTTCCTTGCTGATATCCACAAAGAGAAGATGCTCATCGATAGTGGGATCAATATCCACCATTTATCTGTTGATCTAGTGAGATCAACGATCCTAAGAGATTGGAGGCTCACAACTTTTAGAAACTTTAATTTTCTTCCCGATCGCCACATTTCCTCCCCACCATCGATTTCTCTCCAATGAGATCTGACGGTTGTGACTCAACCCTTGCTTCGCCTTCATCGGATGACCCTTGTTCAGCTGCCCTCCAATCCAACAGTCTTGTATCTCTCTTGATCCCACAGTGGTGATCACTCTCGAATTCGAAAGGGGCAGTCATGATCCTTCTAACCCTTACAAAGGATCTGTTAAGAACCAAATATCAATATAGCATAGAAAAACCTCATAATAAGTACTCAATGCCTTGAAAAAGAAATAATTTCAAATAATAAGCCTCTTCGAGGGGGAAACCTCCTTTTACCCCACATAAATGTTCAAGTACAAGATGATTCCAAATGAAAATATCTCATTGGTATATATAGGAGACTAGGAGGTATAGTTACAACTAATGGAATAAAGCCGACATAAGTAAAATAACATTACTAATGTAATATGCCCAAGTTAAGGGGTAATGAGCCAATATTAGGGCTTAACATGCCCCTCCCCTTGAGACAAGTGTTGTCTGCAATGCTTGAGTAACTCTAGATTCTTCTGTATAAAAGACTCATCTTCCCAA
>JZKD02S2274881.1:0-35269 GCA_000966675.3 Picea glauca
ATGAGGTAAATATAACTTTTGAATAAGAGGGTGATGCTCTTATTTTATCTTCAAGTGATGCTACTACATATGTTTGTATACTTGACTTAGGAGCATCATTTCATGCAACATCTTCAAGAGGTTGTTTTAAAAATTACCAAGCAAGTAATTTTGGTAAGGTTTATCTCGAACACAATGAACCTTGAAGTATCACTAGAAAATGAGATGTTCTATTGAAGATAAAGAATGGAATATGTTGGTTGTTGAAAGATGTGAGACATGTTCCTCAACTTAGAAGAAATCTAATTTCAACTATGATCTTGGATATAATGTTACATATAGAGCAGGAGCATGGAGGGTAACAAAAGGAGCATTGGTCATAGAAAGAGGAAGCAAATATGGTACATTGTATGTATGAGAGGGTCAGATTGAACTGGCATCTACAGTGGAAACAACAGATAACACAAAATAACTTTGGAATAAAAGGATTGGACACATGAGGCAGAAGGGACTTGAGATTTGAAGAACCAACTTCCAGGTTTGAAAGAAATAGATATGGAGTTATGTGAGTATTGCATCTATGGAAAGTAGAAGAGAAAATAATTCTCTAAAAGAGAAAAACAAATCAAGACACGACCATTGGAGCTAGTGCATTAAGATGTCTTCATCCCTACAGAGGTAGCATCTATTGGAGAATCGATTTATTTGGTTACTTTTTTGGATGATACACTAGGAAGGTTTGGTTTTGTATGATGAAAAAGAAGTATGAAGTTTTTAGTATATTTAAAACCTTCAAAGCACTTGTTGAAAACCAAACCAATTATCAGATTAAAATTTTTAAAACTGAAATGGAGGTGAGTATTGTTCGGAAGAATTTGATCAACTGTGTAGAGAATGGTATTCAAAGAATTGATATTGTTCCTCTTACACCACAAGAGAGCGATGTTGCAGAAAGTTTATATAGAAACATTATGGAACGAGCTCGAAGCATGCTCTCAAATGAAGAACTAGGAAAAGAGTTTTGGGAAGAAGAAGTAAATACATCAGTGTATTTGATTAACACAGCACGATCCATTTGACTTGAATATGGAATTCCATAATAAAAATGGTTAGATAAGAAAATTTCTTATGATTATTTACATGTGTTTGGATGTGAATTTTTTTTCATATTCCAAAAGAAAAGTGAACTAAGCTTGACATGAAATCTAAAAGATGTATCTTCATTGGATACGGAGAATAAAGAATAAATATACGTTAGAGGTTGTGGGATCTAGTTACTAAGCATGTCATACAAAGCAAAGATGTGATATTTAATTAAAAGGTAATACCCATTTTACAGGAAGAAGGAAAATAACCTAAGAAGTATATTACATTAGAAGATATCACGAATGGTTGTGAAATGTTTAACCAAAAGGTGATTCTAAACCAACCACAACCACGAGTGCAAATTCAAACACATGACTAGCCACAAGATTTTCAAGATAATGAAGAACATGTTCATGCAGTGAATAATGCACAAGAGTTTATTCCTCGAGTAAGGAAGTCCACTAGAAAGCGTAGGCCTTCAACCAATTATCAACCAACTATAAAGATTTTATTCAATATTTATTCCTTTATGATTAATCTGAACCTACTACGTTTGAAGAAGCATGTGCAGATAAATATAGCAATAAATGGATGGAAGCCATGAGAGATGAGATGGAATCTCATAAAGAAAATCACACATGGGATTTAGATACGCTTCCATCCAATCCGAAAGCATTGCAAAACAAGTGGGTGTATAGGCTGAAGGAAGAAGTGGGTGTATAGGTTGAAGGGATATGCTCAACAAAAGGGGGCATTGATTTTATAGAGATATTTTCACGAGTTGTGAAAGTGACCTCTATTAAAATAGTGTTGGGTTTAGTAGTTGTTCATAATTTAGAATTGGAACAACTTGATGTCACGACAACTTTTCTTCATGGTGACTTGGAAGAAGAGTTGTACATGAAGCAACCCAAAGTTTTTGACGAAAAAAAGTAAAGAAACACTAGTTTGCAAACTAAATCAGAGTTTATATGGGTTGAAACAAGTTCCTAGACTATGGTATCTGAAATTTGATTATTTCATATCTAAGCATAGCTTTTCTAGATGTGAATTTGACCATTTCGTTTATTCTATGTTCTTTGATAATGGAGAATTTGTATTGTTGTTGTAGTATTTTGAAGATATGGTAGTTGCAGGATGTAGCATGGTTGTTGTTAACAGGTTGAAACAACATTTTGTTTATTCTATGTTCTTTGATAATGGAGAATTTGTATTGTTGTTGTATTTTGAAGATATGCTAGTTGCAGGATGTAGCGTGGTTGTTGTTGTTAAAACAACATTTATCTAAGAATTTTTCAATGAAGGATTTGGTTGTTGTAAAAAAAATCTTTGAAATCAAAATTATGAGAGACATGAATGCCAAGACAACACACATACCGTTAGCATAGCATTTCAAATTATCTTATGAGATGTGTCCCAAGACACTTGAAGAAAAAGAATACATGAAAACAATGTCATATTCATCTGCAGTTGAAATTTTACTGTATGCTATGTTATGTACAAGACCAGATATTGCATAAGCAATGGGAGTGGTCAGCAGATACATGAGTAATCCACCAAAAATTCATTGGTAAATAGTGAAATGGATTATGAAATATCTTAAAGGCACATCAAACCATGTTTTGAGCTTTAGAGGTGAAGATGCACAATTACATGGATATGTTGATTTAGATATGGCTTCAGATTTAGATAGAAGATGATCCACAACTGGATATGTGTTCACATTGGCAAGAGCAACAATTAATTGGATTTTTAGGTTCCATAAAGTAGTGTTTCTTTGAACTATTAAAGAAAAATATATTATAATGACAGAAGCAACAAAGGAGATGATATAGTTACAGAGGTTACTATCTGAATTGGGTAGTAGACAAGAGGAATTTACATTGTATAGTGATAGTAAAAATGCCATTAGCTTAACCTAAAATGCAACGTTTCATTCACAAACAAAGCACATAGAGTTTTCATATCACTATATTAGAAGTGTTCTTGAAGCATATCACTATATTAGAAGTGTTCTTGAAGAGAGTAAACTTATGTTGGAAAGATACATACGAATTTGAATCTTGCAGATGCAAAGGTTATTTCAAAAAGAGAAGCTGGAGTTATGTAGAGCTTCTCTTCAATTGATAAGCTTATGACTTGGGATATTTCTTGAAGCCTGATTGTTCACAGTATTTTTGAGACTTTAAGTGGGAGATTATTGGAATGTGAAGTACTGTAAAATAATTATTATTATCTCGTTTCTATAGATGAAAACTAAATCAATTCCAATGTAAACAAAATCTAGGCCATACCAAGTAATACTAGCCTGGAAATAAGTCTCGACAACTTAGCATACTCCGTCAGTCGGTTTCAGAGTCCACTATATATTGGACTGTTTGTAATGCAAAAGTGTGTTGTGCGTTAATAAAATTATTCTCCTTCTTTCCAGTGGATGTAGGCACATTGCGGAACCACTTAAATTTCTTGTTTTTATTTTTATGAAGCGGGTTCACTCAAAGGGACACAGGAATAACTTGATGGACTCTATGTTGGATGAAGTACGGAGAAGGGAGAATCTCACAAACCAGGGGCATTGCTTCTAGGCTTTTCTTGGTGGTTGGATTGTCCATAGTTACTGAGAGTTATTTAAATTTGAAAGTGGGTGAGTATGAAAAATGACCAGAATATATAAATATTTAGTCAATTTAACAGAAATAGAGACACATATATGTAGTGTATGCTAGCGAATTTTTTTCAAATTGAAAATTTTGAATTTTAATTTTTATGGTATAGTAATCAATCCGAAATTGAACTCGAAAACTATGGTCCCAATCACTAAGTAGGTTGAGTTTCACCTGAAACCGTAGTGTGTAATGCTAGTTCTAACTCCCCATATCTTCTTGTCTGCGTGAGCTCCGAGTGTCTTCCTTTGGACTATCAATTCAAATGCGGCTACTCAAAGGTTACGAGGACGAATGAATTCAATTTTCGAGATGTCCTGGGCTCCGCACATCTCTCTCAATCATGCGAATGGGGTTCGATGTAGCTTTCGGCCACCCAATTTGAAAGTTCTATAAATTGAGTAATTCAGAGGATGAACGAATTCAAGTTCGGACATGTCCTGGGCTCCACACTTCTCTCTCATCCATACGAATGTTGGTTCCATTTAGCTTTCAGCCACCGAATAAAAATCTATAAATCAGTAATTCAGAGAGAAGAACGCTGAATAATTCAATGACGCAATGGATTATATAGACGTCATATACGGAGCTTAACCTTAGCCTCTCCAATGCTAAGGTTACCAAACTATTAGCAACGTCGCCTTCCCTTCAGTCAAAATCATAGTTACCAAATTCCGCCGAATCATTAAATTCGGTCGAATTATTAGTAAATTCCAAAATTCGCCAATACATTAAATTCGGTCGAATTATTAGTAAAACTCGATCCAAAACCTGTACAAATAGTTGGGATGAAAAGGGACTGGCGGGTAGTGTTCGCTATACATACTAGTTGGCCCTACGAGCTCAGCTTGATCGAAATCAGGAAAAAGCATCAATACTACCAGGGAACAATAACCAGTCTGTTGTGCTGCTACGGTTTGTGTATATAATGTTGGATTATTTTGGTATATAAGTTGATATATATCTGACAACAGTGTATATACCATGTGTTGTAGTATTGAATGGTTGTTGGTGTATATATTGTTGGATTATTTTTGTATATAAATTGGTATATATCTGAGTGTGTATATATCATTTGTAGCAGTATTAAATGTTGTCTATCAGATTGGTTATTATTATCTCAATATTATTAATATTGTAGATTTATGACTAACAACAATCATTTTATAAAAATGGTTGATAGATGCAGATTTGAACCATTTTTTCACTTTTCCAAATTAATGGTGCATATCTGTGTATATCAACCATTTTTATAAAACAATTGTGGAAAAAAATTGTGATGACAATAATTTTGGATGAAGTTAATAATAACTAATACCCTTGTATATTTTTAATGACAATATTTGACAACATCTAACAATATTAATATTAATGATATGCCTATTAATAACTAATATTCATAATATTAGTGAGATTAATAACTATTAATATATTAATATAATCTCATATATTAATATCATTATATTATATTATGATTAATGACTATTATAATAGTAATATGGTTATATATGTTAATAGTAATAGTAATTAATATTCATAATAATATAATATGACAAATATTTATAATATTAATGATATGTCTATTAATAACTAATATTCATAATATTAGTGAGATTAATAACTATTAATATATTAATATCAATAAATATTAATACAGTCTCATATATTAATATCATTATATTATATTATGATTAATGACTATTATAATAGTAATATGGTTATATAAATTAATAGTAATAGTAATTAATATTCATAATAATATAATATGACAAATATTTATAATATTAATGATATGACTTTATATAATAATAATTATTAATATCAAATGTTGTAATTAATATAGTAACTAATATATTATATTATAGTCATTAATATTCATAATAATATTATATGACTAATATTTATAATAATAATGATATAATTATATTAATATTCCTAATATTAATGATAACATGTGTTAATAAATATTAATAATAATAGTTTATCTTACCTTAATTTTTAATATAATATTAATTAAATTTTACTTTAATATTATATTAATCATAATTCTAATTCTAATAATAAGAATAACGTTAACCTTAAAAGTTATTATTTATGACAATGTAAAATACCATTAAAAAGTTAAAAAAAAAAGAAAATAGACTTTTTGAACTTCGAGATCAACAAAATAAACTAACTAATTGTTAGATTATACAAACATAAGAAAACAATGAGAGATTCTAAGCATTTTTCATTTATTTGTAACACTACTAATATATGAGTTAAAATATGAGAAAGAAGAATATAAGACCGCCACAATTCTATGAGAAAAAGAAGCCAAGGGAGGATGGAATTATTAGCATTAAAAAGTTTGATATAAAGTTTATGGTAAATTCAAGCTAGAACTAAAGGTGACTTGACTCTTTAAAGGTGACTTGACTCTTTAGTATTGTTTGGAATACATTGAAATGGGACTTCGGTAGTTCGACTTTTAGCCTTTGATAGTTCTCCAAACTGTGTTTTCTCTGGCTTGAAATATTCTAGAATGGGGATCTCCTAGATTTGAAGTGTACATATGATGTCACTATCACTAACATATCATGAAGAGAGTGACGTGTGTCACCCAAAAATGAGCAAATGACGTAACTTGAATGACTTGAAATGAGTTCCATGTGTCACCAATCGATGGATGCCACTTGTCACCAAGGTTGAATTATACGTGTCAACACATATGAGTGCTACGTGTCTTCGACTCTTCGGGGTTCGGGGGATTTAGAATGAAAATTATGTATAACTCCTGGAGGACCGGACTAGCAGAGTGGCGTGGCACTTCAGCACATGGTAGTTCAGAGGCTTCGACACTTCGGGGCTCTGACATTTTAGCATTCAAGAGATTTTTAGTGTTAAGTGTGAATATCTCTTAGATGGTTGGTCTCAAAGAATGTTGTGTCAAAATATCCGGGCTCCAGTAGTTCGGGGCTTCGGTGATATACACTTGACCTAGAACAAAACCTCTCGGATAAACGTACTCACAAAGTGGCGTGGCAGTGAGGGTCCACTCTGGCACTTTGGGGCTCCAGAGCTTCGGGGGTTCATGATTTTTGTTAAATCCCACCCGATTTTGAAACTCCGAATGCATGGGAGTCATTGATATGAATGTATTGTTGGATCTCCATTGTTGGAAATTTACCTTGTCTGTTCTCACAATCTGAGCCCAAAATTGACTCCTCTGAATTGTTGTGTGTTGTCCACAGGTATTATCTGTACATACAAAATACTTAGTCGACCTGTTGCTAGCTAAATTAGTTATAAACATGATGAAAAGTATTCTCAAACCAAATCACGACATCCAATTATCCCTCAAGAAAACATAAATAAATTTCCCGAAGAATCAATCAAAAAAAATAATGATGAAAACCATGTCATTTAGTAATGGGAAAATGACTAGACCGACCAAAAGAGGAATGATTTTTATGAATGTATATGGAAAAGAGAGAGGAGGGACAAGGGTGCAAACTTAGGTTTCAACATTGGCTCCAAATGGGTATAACACTTCACTGTGAGGTGTTAAGAACAATAGACTAGGTGCCTTACCTCTCAAAACCTTGCTCCCACTTGATGTAACTTACCTATGTTTCTATTTGTCAGCCATGTATACCTGCTTCTACTGACCTTTTCACTATCTTCATCCTCTAACTCATTTTTATTGACATTGATAACCAAATCCTTTAAAATAGGTTTCAACCTTCTCTTCACATTTGACCTAAACTTATTAATGAGTTTGGCACAAGGTTTTCTCGTTATGGCTTGTAGAACATGTTTTTCTCCCTCCTTCTCTAATGACTGTGCCATATTCTTCAAACCTCCTGGTTTGTTGGAATGAGTCAAGTCTTTCATTAGTGAAATCATGCTCCTCATGACTTTTACTTTGATGATTTAGATTGACTTCAAGTTTTGTTTTCACGTGAAGCTCTTGGATGGGACCCTAGATGTGACATTAACACGTTATTGCGGAGGTTGTCGAGGGTGGTTTAGATCCATACTACTTCAAATTCCACAATCAACCATCAATTTACATATTCTTCACAAGCTATACCATGGTTTCCATTGCGGAATCTCTCTAGGAGATTAAAGTTCAGGTGCTTTCTATTTATGTAATGAGGTGTGAGTCATTGATCAGTTTTTCAATTTATGATCTAGGTGACCCTACTACTTTAGTGCCCTTGCTAAATTTTTATCCATCTTCCAATTAAAATTCTTCTAACCATATTTAGAGATGGTGCCATTTTTTTCCTGTCCTCAAAAAGAAGATCAAATGAACAAAACTAACACACCCTAGTTCCTTTGTTGGGCTATGGAGTCTTTTTTCGCACACAAACTAACTAATCCCCAGTTCCTTTGTTGGGCTATAGAGTCTTATTGTTGATCTACTGTATAATAAAATTGAAAAATAAATTCTCGAATGATGAGCTTATTAAACATACCCATACTGTAACAAATTGAAATTAAATACTCAAGTATAAATATTTTTCAAAAATAACCAATACAACAACGGGGTTATTCGCATGCCTTCATACTTAAAAACATGGTATATGTAAAAGAGAGAGGAGGGACAGGGGTGTAGACTTAGGTCTTAACAACAACAACAACCATCTACAAAAGATGGCTTAACAAGAAAATGAAGGGTTCAAAAAATTTCCATCGTAGTAAGTCAAGTAGAAACCATATTATTTCCCTTACCATTTTTCTTCTTTAGTCAATTGTCAATTTTCCTTTTCTTTTCCTACCAACCTGTGAAACATGAGGTTGACCCTTGACTATTTTATTTTTTCTTCCAGGTCTTTTTTTCATTTTATGGTGCACAAGACCCCATCCTAATCCTCTTTGAAGGACAAACACAATTTATTTTATTTGTAACCCTAGATATCATTGCTTATTTAGTTAATACATCTATTATTTTTTTGGCTCACAGAGAACTAGTTTGGGACATAACATTATTGATTTCTCAAGACTTTAATTTTAAGTATGATATTGCAGATGTGTGTCTATCAAAATATCTATTGGGTTTAAATGGAACGATCATTTAAAGTTCTTTATTTTTTGTGCTCCATACTTTCCTTTCCCTTTGTTCAATATTTTATTATACTTTGATGAATTTCGTGATAGAAATGTCATCGTATTTAAATGCATACTCTTTTGGTTTATAAATATTGTAAGATAGTGGAAATATTTACTTTTAGTAAGTTACCCAATCACTTCTCATGTATTCTTTGCATGTGCATATTTTTTTCAGGAATAAGTTTGGTCCTCTCTCATACATTTATTTGTTCTTGTATGTTATTTGAAATATAGTACAGTCTCTTTAAAAATGTAGGGGGATTTATCCTTGTGAGGTTGACTTAAATATTGTAAGACAATATTTGAGATCAATAATGCTTAAATCTTAGTAGCTCAAAGCCTTGAAATTAGCTCCCCTCCCACAACTGTGTGTCTATTACCTCGTCCTTTTGTTATCTTTGGTGTTGGACTTAGTACCATGATATATCTGAGAAAGAAAACACCTTGATATTATAATAGAGGGTGTTTTTTTCTTTGTAATATAATGGAACTTAAGGAAGGGATTAAGATGTGTATGAATGATCTGGGCGAAGCTCAATATAATATAATTAACCCCAAGATAATGTGTGATCAATGAAAAGAATAATTTGAACAAAAATATCACTAAATTAGCATAGTAACAAATAATTGTGTTATGGACACAATGAAAAATGTAATTGATTTGAGAGATTTGTATAAGCAGGTCAATGAAATTATGAGAATCTAGCGCAACCAAGTTTTGGAGGTATTTATTCAACTTGACTTAGTAAAACACCTCAAGGAGAATATTGTGTCCAATCTAGGTATCCCAAATGAATCCCCCTCTCATGTAGACTCGTATCCCTCAATAGATTCCTCTTGAGCCTTGGAGAATCCTCTATAAATTCTTAAATTGGAATTGGACCAAGTTAATGTTTTCCAAATTATAGATGTGAAGAAGAAGAATTGCACGGTCCCAAAGGAACAAGATGCAAAGAAACATCAATTAAAAGAAGCACAAAGAAAAGCTACACATCGAGTATTTTTTTTCCTTATCAAATATGTCTTTTCAAGTACTTTGTTTGCTCCAGAAGGTATGTAATGTAGTATACTTGATAAAACAAGGTTTTTAAAAGCTCAACCAATTTTAGTTATTTATGTTATCCACTACTAAATTTGTTTTTTAATATAATCAATACCCTAGAGATTATTGTTCCTCCTTATCTTTACCTTAACAAACAAAATTGTGAATAAAATATCCATTTTGGGTTTTAAAACTTAAACTATATTGTGGATATAGAAAAAAAAAATCTTGCAATATCTAATCGATTTCTCTTTTTTTTTATTGTGCTGAGGGATGCTCTAGAACCTAGTATAGAGGATATGGTCATGTAACATAACACATTAAAATAATAATAACAAATAATAAATTAATAATAAAAAATAATAAAAAATTATGTTGGCTCCATTATATATATATATATATATATTGAATGAATAACAACCAAGATGGACAAATCTCTTAGGTGCAAACTTTTTTTATAGTGCAAAACATGAGAAAAAGTTAAAGAAGGTTAGTCTGCAAAGGTATACATACCCTACCCCCTTTCGATTTGAACTTGTAACATCTTATGAGAAAATACATGTTCTTAACCATTTGTCCCACTGAAACTATATAAAATAAACAAATTTTAATTTGATTTCTTTTCCAAATTAAAAATTATATAAAATTATTAATGCTCAAATCGTATATCAACTGGTATGAGCAAGTAGGGAAGAAAATTAAAAGACTTGGTGGCAGGTGCTGGCACCATCATTCAGCGGAGGCAATTGAGGAACCTGTAAACAAATGATTGACACTTGCCAACATAAGGAAGCCGAGAAGATTTGAAATAGATATCAGTTGTTTGGAATCCAGGATATGACAAAGAATAAGGAGGCTGAGCAGATCTGAAATAGATCTGAGTTGTTTGAATTCCAAGATCTGATGGAGAATAAGGAGGCTTGTTCAACTCCTTAATCAACGCTACATTAAGATACATATCTATGTTGTTGCATGGTCAAATATACGGGGTATAAGAGCAAGAATATGTAAATATGTTCTGCATTGGACATATGAAATAAAATTGTAAGTATTTGATTGCAAATATTGTAATTTCTATTTGGTTTGTTATTGAAATCTGAGAAAAAATTTTATCACAAAAGGTTGTAATAAATGGAGGAGATAGACAAATGGAGAATTGAAAAATTCTCAGGCCAAAACTTCGGAATTCGGAAATTGCAAACCAAATCTCTCCTCGTTTAGAAGGACCTTTCAATTACAATGGAAGGAAAAACTGAAAATCCAACCAACATGACGAATGCATATTGAGATAAACTATATCGGAAGGTTGTGGCTACAATCATTCTTTCATTATCCAATAATGTTTTTTTCAATCTATCAACACAAACAATAGAAAAAGGAATTTGTGATCATCTATCAGAGTTCTATGAGAGACCTTATTCATCGAACAAGGTATTTTTAATGAAGAGATTGTTTAATTTAAAAATGCAAGAAGGTGGATTTGTCACAAATAACCTAAATTAGTTTAATACTTTGGTTAGTAAGTTGTCTTTAGTAAACATTATAGTACAGGATGAGATAAAGGCTATATTGTTATTATGTTCATTGCTTGATAGTTGGGAAGGAGTTTTTATGGCTGTTAGTAACTCGACATCTATCCCAAAGGGTGTGTTAAAATTTGACGATGTTAGTGAGGATATGATAAGAAAAAATATAAGTAATTCATCAGATGTTGCTTTAGTAGTTGTCGATAGAAGGAGAACACAACAATGAGGCAAGGATAACCAAAGGAAAATATCAAAGTCTACTAAGAGATCTCAATCTAAAGGAAGAAAATGTGTTGGCATTGTGGTAAGGAGGGCCACATTAAGAAATATTGTTGGACCTTCCAGAACAAAGAGACAGATGAAAATCAATCTAAAGATAATGAGGTAAATATAACTTTTGAATAAGAAGCTGACGCTCTTATTTTATCTTCAAGTGACGCTACTACATATGTTTGTATACTTGACTTAGGAGCATCATTTCATGCAACATATTCAAGGGATTGTTTTAGAAATTACCAAGCAGGTAATTTTGGTAAGGTTTATCTCGACGACCATGAACCTTGAAGTATCACTGGAAAATGAGATGTTCTATTGAAGATAAAGAATGGAATTGGTTGGTTGTTGAAATATGTGAGACATGTTCCTCAACTTAGAAAAAATCTAATTTCAACTAGGCGATTAGATGATCTTGGATATAATGTTACATATGGAGCACGAGCATGGAAGGTAACAAAAGGAGCATTGGTCATAGAAAGAGGAAGAAAATATGGTACATTGTATGTATGAGAGGGTTAGATTGAAGTGGGATCTACAGTGGAAATAACAGATAACACAAAAGAACTTTGGAATAAAAGGCTTGGACACATGAGCGAGAAGGGACTTGAGATTTTGAAGAACCAACTTCTAGGTTTGAAAGAAATAGATTTGGAGTTATGTGAGTATTGCATCTATGGAAAGTAGAAGAGAAAATAATTCTCTATAAGAGAACAAAAGATCAAGACATGACCATTGCAGCTAGCGCATTAAGATGTCTTCAACCCTACAGAGGTAGCATCTATTGGAGGATCGATTTATTTGGTTACTTTTTTGGATGATGCACTAGGAAGGTTTGGGTTTATATGATGAAAAAGAATTCTGAAGTTTTGGGTATATTTAAAACCTTCAAAGCACTTGTTGAAAACCAAACCGATTATAAGATTAAAAGTTTTAAAACTGAAATGGAGGTGAGTATTGTTCAGAAGAATTTGATCAATACTGTGTAGAGAATGGTATTCAAAGAATCCATATTGTTCCTCTTACACCAGAAGAGAACAATGTTGCAGAAAGTTTAAATAGAACCATTATGGAACGAGCTTGAAGCATTCTCTCAAATGAAGAACTAGGAAAAGAGTTTTGGGAAGAAGAAGTAAATACATAAGTGTAAATTTGATTAACATAGTATGATCCACTCGACTTAAATTTCGAATTCCATAATAAAAATGGTTAGATAAGAAAATTTCTTATGATTATTTGCATGTGTTTGGATGTGAATCTTTTTTTTTATATTCCAAAAGAAAAGTGAACTAAGCTTGACATGAAATCTAAAAGATGTATCTTTGTTGGATACAGAGAATAAAAAATAAATATACGGTTACAGGTTGGGGGATCTAGTCACTAAGCATGTCATACAAAGCAGAGATGTGATATTTAATTAAAAGGTAATACCCATTTTACAAGAAAAAGGAAAATCACCTAAGAAGTATATTCCATTAGAAGATATCACAGATGGTAGTGAAATGTTTAACCAAAAGGTGATTGTAAACCAACCAGAACCACGACTACAAATTCAAAGACATGACTAGCCACAAGATTTTCAAGATAATGAAGAACATGTTCATCGAGTGAGTAATACACAAGAGTTTATTCCTCCACTAAGGAAGTCCACTAGAGAGTGTAGGCCTTCAACCAAGTATAAAGATTTTATTTAATATTTATTCATTTCTGACTAATCTGAACCTACTACGTTTGAAGAAGCATGTGTAGATAAATATAGCAATAAATGGATGGAAGCCATGAGAGATGAGATGGAATCTCTTAAAGAAAATGACACATGGGATTTAGATATGCTTCCATCCAATCATAAAGCATTGCAAAAAGAAGAGATTCAAAGACAGATTAGTGGTCAAGGGATATGCTCAACAAAAGGGGGCATTGATTTTACAGAGATATTTTCATGAGTTGTGAAAATGACCTCTATTAGAATAGTGTTGGGTTTAGTAGCTTTTCATAATATAGAATTGGAACAAGTTGATGTCAAGACAACTTTTCTTCATGGTGATTTGGAAGAAGAGTTGTACATGAAGCAACACTAAATTTTTTATGAAAAAGGTAAAGAAACACTAGTTTGCAAACTAAATCGCAGTCTATATGGGTTGAAACATGTTCCTAAACCATGGTATCTGAAATTTGATTATTTCATGTCTAAACATAACTTTTCGAGATGTGAATCTGACCATTTTGTTTATTCTATGTTCTTTGATAATGGAGAATTTGTATTATTGTTGTTTTATTTTGAAGATATGCTAGTTGCAGGATGTAGCATGGTTGTTGTTAACAGGTTGAAACAACATTTTGTTTATTCTATGCTCTTTGATAATGGAGAATTTGTATTGTTGTTGTTGTATTTTGAAGATATGTTAGTTGCAAGATGTAGAATGGTTGTTGTTAACAGGTTGAAACAACAGTTATCTAAGAATTTTTCAATGAAGGATTTGGGTGTTGTAAAGAAAATCCTCAGAATCAAAATTATGAGAGACATGAAGAAAAAAAAACATACATAGAAAAACTACTGGAAATATTTAGCCTGAAGGATGCCAAGACAACACGCACACCTCTAGTAGAGAGCTTCAAATTATCTTATGAGATGTGTCCCAAGACACTTGAAGAAAAAGAATGCATGGAAACGAAGGGCCATATTCATCTGCAGTTGGGATTTTAATGTATGATATGGTATGTACAAGACCAAATATTGCAGAAGAAATGGGAGTGGTAAGTAGATACATGAGTAATCCACGAAAAACTAAATGGTAAATAGTGAAATAGATTATGAAATATCATAAAGGCACATCAGACCATGTTTTGAGCTTTAGAGGTGAATATGCACAATTGCATGGATATGTTTATTCAGAAATGGTTTGAGATTTAGATAGAAGACGATCCACAACTGGATATGTGTTCACATTGGCAAGAGAAACAATTAATTGGATTTCCAGGTTCCATAAAGTAGTGTCTCTTTGAACTATTAAAGAAAAATATATTATAATGACAGAAACAACAAAGGAGATGATATGGGTATAGAGGTTACTATCTGAATTGAGTAATAGACAGGAGGAATTTACATTGTATAGTGATAGTAAAAATGTCATTAGCTTAACCAAAAATGCAACGTTTCATTCACAAACAAAGCACATAGAGTTTTCATATCACTATATTAGAAGTGTGCTTGAAGAGAGTAAACTTATGTTGGAAAAGATACATATGGATTTGAATCTTGGAGATGCATTTACAAAGGTCGTTGCATATGCAAAGGTTGTTTCAAAAGAGAAGTTGGAGTTATGTAGAGCTTCTCTTGAATTGATAAGCTTATGACTTAGGATATTTCTTGAAGCATGATTGTTCACAGTATTTTTGAGACTTTAAATGGGAGATTATTGGATTGTGAAGTACTGTAAAATAATTATTATTATCTCATTTCTATAGTTCCAATGAAAACTAAATCAATTCCAATGTAAACAAAATCCAGGCCATACCAAGTAATGCTAGCCTGGAAATAAGTCTCGACAACTTAGCATACCCCGTTAGTCGGTTTCAGAGTCCACTATATATTGGACTGTTTGTAATGAAAAAATGTGTTGTGTGTTACAGAATTATTCTCCTTCTTTCGAGTGGATGTAGGCACATTGCGGAACAACTTAAATTTCTTGTTTTTATTTTTTTGTTGTTTTTAATCTAAATTTCTGATGAATGGTGAAATAGTATATCAATTTATGAAGCGGGTTCACTCAAAGGGACACAGGAATAACTTGATAAAGTCTGTGTTGGATGAAGTACGAAGAAGGGAGGATCTCACAGACCAGGGGCATTGCTTCTGGGCTTTTCTTGGTGGTTGGATTGTCCATAGTTACTGAGAGTTATTTAAATTTGAAAGTGGGTGAGTATGAAAAATGACCAGAATATATAAATATTTTGTCAATTTATCAGAAATAGAGACACATATATGTAGTGTATGCTAGCGTTTTTTTTTCAAATTGAAAATTTTGAATTTTAATTTTTATGGTATAGTAATCAATCAGAAATTGAACTCGAAATCTATGGTCCCAATGACTAAGTCGGTTGTGTTTCACGTGAAACCGTAGTGTGTAATGCTAGTTCTAACTCCGCATATCTTCTTGTCTGCGTGAGCTCCGCGTGTCTTCCTTTGGACTATCAATTCAAATGCGGCTACTCAAAGGTTACGAGGATGAATGAATTGAATTTTCGAGATGTCATGGGCTCTGCACATCTCTCTCAATCATGTAAATGTGGTTCAATTTGATAAAATGAAAAACAAAAAATACAGAGAGTGAGAGTAGAGGAGAAATAGAATTCAGTATATTAGGAATGCAAGTGAAAGAGTACAAGAGAAGGGGAAAATAGCTGAGCTAAATAGGCTCAAGCAAATCAAGAACGTAAGCAAATGATAGTACAGCTGGTCAGTGGCAGTGTACAGTCAGACTATTGAGGTTACATTATATTTAACACTCCTTCTTAAACTCAATAGTTACAAACATCAACATTGATGATTCCCTAGTGTTGTCTCTGAAATCAAAAACAGATTTTCCCAGTGGCATTGTGAAGATATCTGCGAGCTGATCTCGAGAGCCACATAATTGAAGTGCAATATCACCATTATTGACTAGCACGTGGATGAAGTGAAAGCGAGTGTCAATGTGTTTTCTTTTCTTGTGAAACACATGATTTTTGGATAGAGCAATTGTTGAGGTCTTGTCACAGAAGATAGGAATTGGATCATTTTTTGTATGTGACATATCTTTCAATATTCTTCTCAGCCACACAGCTTGACAAGAATCTGAGGTAGCAACGACATACTCTACCTCTGGAGAAGATATTGATACAATTGGTTGTTTCTTTGATGCCCATGAAATCAGGTTCGTGCCTAGGTGAAAAGCATGTCTTGAGGTGCTTTTCCTGTCATCTAGGCTGCCTGCAAAATCATTGTCTGTGTAACCAAAATTGAGAGTTCCTGCAACATATCTCAGAATCCGTTTCGCCATCTTCCACTGAGAATCTTTGGGGCATTCCATGTATCTGGAAACAAGGCTCATTGCATACATAATATCAGGCCTAGTTGTTGTAAGATACTACAAACTGCCTACTAAAATTTTGTACAGGGTAGGGTCCACAGTAGGGCCTTCATCTTTCTTGCTCAATTTTGTGCCTAGGGGTATAGGGGCCTCTGCTGCATTTCATTCTTCCATGCATAATCTTTTGATGATGTCTTCTGCATACTTTTTCTGACAAACAAAAATTCCTTTGGTTGATTGATCAACCTCAATCCCCAAAAAATATTTCATTATGCCAAGATCTGTCATCTCAAACTCAGATTGCATGTCATGTTTAAAACTGGTTAACTCAAGATTTCCAGTATACATCATGTCATCAACATATAAACATACAATCAAAATTTTACCATCCTGATCTATTTTGGTGTAAAGAGTTGGCTCATTTTGGCTTCTGCTGAAACCACTTTTGATCAGGTAAGTTTCAATTTTGCTGTACCAAGCTCTTGGAACTTGCTTTAAGCCATACAAGGCTTTCTTCAACCGATATACTTTGGTTGGTTGCTTTTGGACTTCAAATCCAGGTGGCTGATCGACATAAACTTCTTCTTCTAAGAAACCATTCAGGAAAGATGACTTGACATCCATCTGGTATACTTGCCATTTGTGTTGGGATGCTATGGCCAATAGAGTCCTTACAGTATCTAGTCTTTCTACTGGAGAAAAAGTTTCACCATAATTAGTACCTGGTTGTTGTGAGAATCCTTTGGCAACATGTCTTGCTTTGTGTTTTTCAATCTTCCCTTTTTCATTGAGTTTAGTTTTATAAACCCACTTGACACCAATACTCTTCTTGTGTCTGGGCAAATCAACAAGATCCCATGTCTTGTTCTTCTCAATGGATTCAATCTCTTGGTTCATGGCTTGAACCCAATGTGGCTCCTTAGTTGCTTCTTTAAAAGAAGTAGGTTGACATGACATGAAGGAAAAAAGATTGTGCAGTTCAATGTCATCCAATTGCTGATGGATTTCTCTCAAACTTCGAGTTCTCTAATTTTGAGGTTCAGAGAAAGAGTCTCTTCTTGAAGTTGAGTTATTTTGAGAGTAGGTTGAGGTATTGGTTGTCTTGAATTTTCTGCATTTTTAGAACTTGGCAGCAATGGATTTTGACTGTCCATTTGCTGATTTTTAGATTCGTTCCAGAGTTGATTTTCCATAAATTTTACATCTCTGCTGAGAATTAGTTTCTTTGAGATTGGGTTGTAAAGTCTATAAGCATTATATGTTTCACTGTATCCAGTAAAGATACATTTCTCACTTCTATCATCCAGTTTCTTCCTTAATTCAGAACGTATGTGTGTGTATTCTATGCATTTGAATGTCCTTAGATGCGCAACATTTAGCTTTGTCCCACTCCATGATTCGTGAGGGACTTTCATCTATAAATTTGTGGTTGGAGATCTATTCAAGAGATAAGTTGAGTATGCTACTACTTCAGCCCAAATTTTTTTTGACAAACATTTCTCTTTGAGTAGGCTTCTTGCCATGTTCATTATTGTCTAGTTTTTCCTTTCAGCCACTCCATTCTGTTGTGGAGTATACTTGGTTGTAGTTTGCAAGATAATGCCATGTGATTTGCAGAAATTTGCAAATTCGTTGGAGTTTTATTCTCCTCCTCCATCAGACCTGAGTACTTTTATATATTTACCACTCTATTTTTCAGCTTCTACTTTGAATTTTTTGAATTTTACAAAAGTGTCAGACTTGTGTCTGAGAAAATAGATCCATATTTTCCTGCTAAAGTCATCAATAAACGCTAGAAAATAAAAGATACCACCTATTGACTCTGTTTTCATTGGTCCACATAGGTCAGTGTGAACAAGTTCGAGATGTTGTTTGGCTTAAGTGGAGGACTGTGGAAAACTAGTTCTTTTATGTTTTCCAAGTATGCAAGACTCACATGGGGAATTTTGCTCTTTGAAGATAGGGAGACCTTTGACCATGGAGCGCTTCTGTAGAAGAATGAGGCTCTAAAAGGGTATATGTCCAAATCTTGTATGCCAAACCATAGTTTCATTGGGGGTGGTTGCACTTTGTACATATGGTTGGATCAGATTTGTAGTTCTGAGGGTTAGGGGAAACATCCTATTCTGAGTCATGTGGATTTCAGAAATCAATTATCTGCTGGGGGTTTTATCATATATCCTACAAGATGTTGCCTCAAAAAGTACCTTATAGCCATGTTCAATGAGTTGTCCTACACTTAGCAGATTATGTTTTAGATCTGGAACATGATAAACATTGTTTATGTCCTTCTTTACATTTTGTTTAGTAAGAATAGGTACGGTTCCTTTTCCTTGAATTTTGACTAAGGAATCATTTCAAAGTGTAATATCAGATGAGATTGAAGAATCAATGCATGAAATTAAATCTTTGTTACCTAACATATGATTGCTGCATCCACTGTCCAGCAACCAAAGATCTTTAGGTTGTTCTTCAATCTTGTGGCGTGAGAGAAACATAAGTCTTGAGGTTTCTTCCGTATGATTTGACACATGTGCTCTGCCTGAGAGATGATCTGCTTTCTTCTTCCTTCATTCAAATTCATAGTGCCCATACTTTTTGCAGTAATAAAATTGTATGCTTGATTTGTCATTTGATCTTCTCCCTCTTCCTCTTTGAGGATGAAAATTCCGATTCTAGTGTTGTTGTCTATGACCTTGGAAATTTTGATTCTGGTTCTATTATCTGTTACCTCCACTTGAGTTTTGGTTACTTGTAGTACTCCCTCATCTTTGGTGACCTCTGCCTCTTCCTCTGCCTCTCCCTCTGCTAAAGGAGAACTGAGTTTTGAAGGCATTTGTGATTGACTCATCTGTGAGATGTAGTCTGGCCTCATGTGTCGACAGGGAATCGATTAGTTCATCTATTGAAAAACGTGACAGATCCTTGGATTCAAGGATTGCTGTAACAACCATTTTGAATTTCTTTGGTAAAATTCTAAGGACTTTCTCAACAATGCATTGATCAGTGATGGATTCACCAGTCAATATGATATGGTTCATGATTCCCATGACTCTGGTCATAAACTAATCCACATTTTCAGACTCTATCATTCTTAAAGTCTCGAATTGCGTCCTCAAGGTCTGTAGTTTGACTATTTTGACCTTGTCATTTCCTTTGTAGGCTGATTTAAGGATGTCCCAGGTCTGTTTTGAAGTACTAGCACCTGTGATTTTTGAGAAAATCAAGTCATCCACTGAATTTTGAATCCAGAATTTGGCTTTATTCTGTCTGTTCCTCTGTGTTTCCTAAGCAGTTCTCTATTGGTTTGTCATGGCAGAAAGGTATACTGTATCTGGTTCCACATATCCAAGATCCACTGGATCCCAACTCTCTTGTGGTTGCAAGAAGGATCTTATTCAAAGAGACCAAAACTCATAATTCTTTCTAAGAAGAATCAGACCTTGAGTTGGTCCTAAATTGCTAGACGTGGCCATGTTTAAATAATTTGACAAAATAGAAAAAAAAATTGTTGGAAAATTTCGTGTTTACCTGTTTCCTGCGTCTAAAAACCAGGTCTTCTAATTTCTGGCAGTGACTTCGGAACTTCACGATTCAGGATTTCACGAGTTTCGACTTCGCAAGTTTTGACTTCATGAGTTTCGATTTCGCGAGTCTGGCTTCATCGTTTTGTACTTTGGGATTTCAGGACTCCTATATATGAGTCTTCGATTTCTTGTCTCCCCAACTCCTGGTTGCTGAAACGTCGAAAAAAAACATAACAGTCTTGTATTGGCCCTTAGCCTCTGTCTATGCGACAACGACCAGTAACCACATGCCTAATCGTTCAAGTGCTACCGGTTTTTCGCGATTTAGGCACTTCGTCGATTCTCTGTCTCTCAATATGCCGAAATTCAAAATATTTCGATGCCTATTCCTCTCAAACAAATTTTTGAGATTTCGCGATTCGGGACTTCGCGATGCAGGCACTCTATCGGTTCTTTGTCCCTCAATATGCCGAAACCCAAAATATCTCGGCGTCTTATTCCTCTCGAATGCCTTTTCGAGATTTCGTGATTCAGGACTTCACGATGCAAGCACTCTACCGGTTCTCTGTCCCTCAATATGCCAAAACCTAAAATATCTCGGCGCCTATCCCTCTCGAACGCCTTTTTGGGATTTGTCAATTCAAGAGTTTGCGAGGCAACGAATCCATGACCCCTTGTTGTTCCAAGTTCCGGTGTCTGAAATGCTGAAATTCCCCTGCGATTTCAGTATTTCACGATTTTGACTTTTCTCCTATGCACTCTAGAGGACTAAACCTCATGCACTTTCTCACGGATCCGACAACTATCAGTCATCTGCGCTAAATCTGACAGCTGAAAATCTTTTTCCTTTTTTGTGCCCTCCTCGTCCTTTCTGAACTCGATTAACACCTCACATATGTTAGAAGAACCGATCTTACGGCTGCGTCTGCTTGTCCTTTGCTTCTTTAGCGTTCTCTTTGCTACTTCTACAAAGAGTTTCTTTGGAAGTAGGAAATTCGTGAGTCTTTCACGAATGTGAAAGAATTTCACAAATTCTTTAAATGTTTCTTCCCTATGCAACAATCTTTCACGAATTTGAAAGAATTTGACGATATCTTTAGATGTTTCTGCCTTCTGCAACAATCTTTCATGAATTTGAAAGAATTTCTTTGAATTCTTCAAATGTTCCTGCCTTCTGCAGCTCTGACTCCTCAATCTTTTGAGCATATTGCGCTCTACTTCCTCGTGTGTTCTTTCTGTGACAATCTTTTGAGTGGATGGTGGACTACGGATTCTCTCTAGGATTTGCGAAGAATGTTGCGTCCTATGCTCTCGTTCACAGTGTAAGCTCTACGTTGTTGAGGATTTAGTTGCTCCCCATATTGTGTGAAGAGGCTTACAATTGAAGCTCTGATACCATGATAAAATGAGAAATAGAGAGTACATAGAGAGAGAGTAGAGTAGAAATAGAATTCAGTGTATTAGGAATGCAAGTGAAAGATTACAAGAGAAGGGGGAAAATAGTTGAGCTAAATAGTCTCAAGAAAATCAAGAACATAAGAAAATGATAGTACAGCTGACCAAGACAGTTGGCCGTGTACATTCAGACTGTTGATGTTACATTATATTTAACACAATTTAGCTTTTGGCCACCCAACTTGAATGTTCTATAAATTGAGTAATTCATAGGATGAACGAATTCAAGTTCTGACATGTCCTGGGATCCACACTTCTCTCTCATCCATACGAATGTTGGTTCCATTTAGCTTTCAGCCACTGAATTTGAAAAATCTATAAATCAATAATTAAGAGAGAAGAACACTGAATAATTCAATGATGCAATGGATCATATCAGCGTCATATACGGAAATTAAACTTAGCCTCTCCAATGCTTGGTGTCAAAACTATTAACAACATCGCCTTCCTTGGATTCAAGATCATAGTTACCAAATTTCGCCAAATCCGTAAAGTAAATTCTAAAATTCACCAATCCATTAAATTCGGGAGATTTATTAGTAAAATTCGATCCAAAACATGTACAAATAGTTGGTATGAAAATGGAATGGTGGGTAGTGTTCGATATACATACTGATTGGCACTACGAGCCCAGCTCGAAATCAGGAAAAACATCAATACTACCAGGGGAACAATAACCAGTCTATTGTCCTACTACGGTTTGTGTATATATTGTTGGATTATTTTGGTATATAAGTTGATATATATCTAACAACAGTCTATATACCATGTGTTGCAATATTGAATGGTTGCTGGTGTATATAATGTTGGATTATTTTTGTATATAAGTTCGTATATATCTGATCCTATATATACCATTTGTAGCAACATTAAATGTTGCCCATCAGACTGATTATTATTACCTCAATAATATTAGTTTTGTAGATTTAGGAATAACAACAACCACTTTATAAAAGTGGTTGATAGACACACATTTGAACCATTTTTCACTTTTCCAAATTAATGGCGTCTATCTGCGTATATCAACCACTTTTATAAAATGATTGTGGCAAAAAATTGTGATAACAATAATTTGTGATAAAGTTTGAATGAAAATTTTAGATACAATTTTTTTAACTTGAATGTGGTTGTGCTAATAACTAATACCCTTGTATATTTTTAATGACAATATTTGACAACATCTAACAACATTAATATTAATGACATGCCTATTAATAACTAATATTCATAATATTAGTGAGATTAATAACTATTAATATATTAATATCAATAAATATTAATATAGTCTCGTATATTAATATCATTATATTATATTATGATTAATGACTATTATAATAGTAATATGGTTATATATATTAATAGTAATAGTAATTAATATTCATAATAATATAATATGACAAATATTTATAATATTAATGATATGACTCTATATAATAATAATTATTAATATCAAATGTTGTAATTAATATAGTAACTAATATATTATATTATAGTCATTAATATTCATAATAATATTATATGACTAATATTTATAATAATAATGATATAATTATATTAATATTCCTAATATTAATGATAACATGTGTTAATAAATATTAATAATAATAGTTTATCTTACCTTAATTTTTAATATAATATTAATTAAATTTTACTTTAATATTATATTAATCATAATTCTAATTCTAATAATAAGAATAACGTTAACCTTAAAAGTTATTATTTATGACAATGTAAAATACCATTAAAAAGTTAAAAAAAAAAGAAAATAGACTTTTTGAACTTCGAGATCAACAAAATAAACTAACTAATTGTTAGATTATACAAACATAAGAAAACAATGAGAGATTCTAAGCATTTTTCATTTATTTGTAACACTACTAATATATGAGTTAAAATATGAGAAAGAAGAATATAAGACCGCCACAATTCTATGAGAAAAAGAAGCCAAGGGAGGATGGAATTATTAGCATTAAAAAGTTTGATATAAAGTTTATGGTAAATTCAAGCTAGAACTAAAGGTGACTTGACTCTTTAAAGGTGACTTGACTCTTTAGTATTGTTTGGAATACATTGAAATGGGACTTCGGTAGTTCGACTTTTAGCCTTTGATAGTTCTCCAAACTGTGTTTTCTCTGGCTTGAAATATTCTAGAATGGGGATCTCCTAGATTTGAAGTGTACATATGATGTCACTATCACTAACATATCATGAAGAGAGTGACGTGTGTCACCCAAAAATGAGCAAATGACGTAACTTGAATGACTTGAAATGAGTTCCATGTGTCACCAATCGATGGATGCCACTTGTCACCAAGGTTGAATTATACGTGTCAACACATATGAGTGCTACGTGTCTTCGACTCTTCGGGGTTCGGGGGATTTAGAATGAAAATTATGTATAACTCCTGGAGGACCGGACTAGCAGAGTGGCGTGGCACTTCAGCACATGGTAGTTCAGAGGCTTCGACACTTCGGGGCTCTGACATTTTAGCATTCAAGAGATTTTTAGTGTTAAGTGTGAATATCTCTTAGATGGTTGGTCTCAAAGAATGTTGTGTCAAAATATCCGGGCTCCAGTAGTTCGGGGCTTCGGTGATATACACTTGACCTAGAACAAAACCTCTCGGATAAACGTACTCACAAAGTGGCGTGGCAGTGAGGGTCCACTCTGGCACTTTGGGGCTCCAGAGCTTCGGGGGTTCATGATTTTTGTTAAATCCCACCCGATTTTGAAACTCCGAATGCATGGGAGTCATTGATATGAATGTATTGTTGGATCTCCATTGTTGGAAATTTACCTTGTCTGTTCTCACAATCTGAGCCCAAAATTGACTCCTCTGAATTGTTGTGTGTTGTCCACAGGTATTATCTGTACATACAAAATACTTAGTCGACCTGTTGCTAGCTAAATTAGTTATAAACATGATGAAAAGTATTCTCAAACCAAATCACGACATCCAATTATCCCTCAAGAAAACATAAATAAATTTCCCGAAGAATCAATCAAAAAAAATAATGATGAAAACCATGTCATTTAGTAATGGGAAAATGACTAGACCGACCAAAAGAGGAATGATTTTTATGAATGTATATGGAAAAGAGAGAGGAGGGACAAGGGTGCAAACTTAGGTTTCAACATTGGCTCCAAATGGGTATAACACTTCACTGTGAGGTGTTAAGAACAATAGACTAGGTGCCTTACCTCTCAAAACCTTGCTCCCACTTGATGTAACTTACCTATGTTTCTATTTGTCAGCCATGTATACCTGCTTCTACTGACCTTTTCACTATCTTCATCCTCTAACTCATTTTTATTGACATTGATAACCAAATCCTTTAAAATAGGTTTCAACCTTCTCTTCACATTTGACCTAAACTTATTAATGAGTTTGGCACAAGGTTTTCTCGTTATGGCTTGTAGAACATGTTTTTCTCCCTCCTTCTCTAATGACTGTGCCATATTCTTCAAACCTCCTGGTTTGTTGGAATGAGTCAAGTCTTTCATTAGTGAAATCATGCTCCTCATGACTTTTACTTTGATGATTTAGATTGACTTCAAGTTTTGTTTTCACGTGAAGCTCTTGGATGGGACCCTAGATGTGACATTAACACGTTATTGCGGAGGTTGTCGAGGGTGGTTTAGATCCATACTACTTCAAATTCCACAATCAACCATCAATTTACATATTCTTCACAAGCTATACCATGGTTTCCATTGCGGAATCTCTCTAGGAGATTAAAGTTCAGGTGCTTTCTATTTATGTAATGAGGTGTGAGTCATTGATCAGTTTTTCAATTTATGATCTAGGTGACCCTACTACTTTAGTGCCCTTGCTAAATTTTTATCCATCTTCCAATTAAAATTCTTCTAACCATATTTAGAGATGGTGCCATTTTTTTCCTGTCCTCAAAAAGAAGATCAAATGAACAAAACTAACACACCCTAGTTCCTTTGTTGGGCTATGGAGTCTTTTTTCGCACACAAACTAACTAATCCCCAGTTCCTTTGTTGGGCTATAGAGTCTTATTGTTGATCTACTGTATAATAAAATTGAAAAATAAATTCTCGAATGATGAGCTTATTAAACATACCCATACTGTAACAAATTGAAATTAAATACTCAAGTATAAATATTTTTCAAAAATAACCAATACAACAACGGGGTTATTCGCATGCCTTCATACTTAAAAACATGGTATATGTAAAAGAGAGAGGAGGGACAGGGGTGTAGACTTAGGTCTTAACAACAACAACAACCATCTACAAAAGATGGCTTAACAAGAAAATGAAGGGTTCAAAAAATTTCCATCGTAGTAAGTCAAGTAGAAACCATATTATTTCCCTTACCATTTTTCTTCTTTAGTCAATTGTCAATTTTCCTTTTCTTTTCCTACCAACCTGTGAAACATGAGGTTGACCCTTGACTATTTTATTTTTTCTTCCAGGTCTTTTTTTCATTTTATGGTGCACAAGACCCCATCCTAATCCTCTTTGAAGGACAAACACAATTTATTTTATTTGTAACCCTAGATATCATTGCTTATTTAGTTAATACATCTATTATTTTTTTGGCTCACAGAGAACTAGTTTGGGACATAACATTATTGATTTCTCAAGACTTTAATTTTAAGTATGATATTGCAGATGTGTGTCTATCAAAATATCTATTGGGTTTAAATGGAACGATCATTTAAAGTTCTTTATTTTTTGTGCTCCATACTTTCCTTTCCCTTTGTTCAATATTTTATTATACTTTGATGAATTTCGTGATAGAAATGTCATCGTATTTAAATGCATACTCTTTTGGTTTATAAATATTGTAAGATAGTGGAAATATTTACTTTTAGTAAGTTACCCAATCACTTCTCATGTATTCTTTGCATGTGCATATTTTTTTCAGGAATAAGTTTGGTCCTCTCTCATACATTTATTTGTTCTTGTATGTTATTTGAAATATAGTACAGTCTCTTTAAAAATGTAGGGGGATTTATCCTTGTGAGGTTGACTTAAATATTGTAAGACAATATTTGAGATCAATAATGCTTAAATCTTAGTAGCTCAAAGCCTTGAAATTAGCTCCCCTCCCACAACTGTGTGTCTATTACCTCGTCCTTTTGTTATCTTTGGTGTTGGACTTAGTACCATGATATATCTGAGAAAGAAAACACCTTGATATTATAATAGAGGGTGTTTTTTTCTTTGTAATATAATGGAACTTAAGGAAGGGATTAAGATGTGTATGAATGATCTGGGCGAAGCTCAATATAATATAATTAACCCCAAGATAATGTGTGATCAATGAAAAGAATAATTTGAACAAAAATATCACTAAATTAGCATAGTAACAAATAATTGTGTTATGGACACAATGAAAAATGTAATTGATTTGAGAGATTTGTATAAGCAGGTCAATGAAATTATGAGAATCTAGCGCAACCAAGTTTTGGAGGTATTTATTCAACTTGACTTAGTAAAACACCTCAAGGAGAATATTGTGTCCAATCTAGGTATCCCAAATGAATCCCCCTCTCATGTAGACTCGTATCCCTCAATAGATTCCTCTTGAGCCTTGGAGAATCCTCTATAAATTCTTAAATTGGAATTGGACCAAGTTAATGTTTTCCAAATTATAGATGTGAAGAAGAAGAATTGCACGGTCCCAAAGGAACAAGATGCAAAGAAACATCAATTAAAAGAAGCACAAAGAAAAGCTACACATCGAGTATTTTTTTTCCTTATCAAATATGTCTTTTCAAGTACTTTGTTTGCTCCAGAAGGTATGTAATGTAGTATACTTGATAAAACAAGGTTTTTAAAAGCTCAACCAATTTTAGTTATTTATGTTATCCACTACTAAATTTGTTTTTTAATATAATCAATACCCTAGAGATTATTGTTCCTCCTTATCTTTACCTTAACAAACAAAATTGTGAATAAAATATCCATTTTGGGTTTTAAAACTTAAACTATATTGTGGATATAGAAAAAAAAAATCTTGCAATATCTAATCGATTTCTCTTTTTTTTTATTGTGCTGAGGGATGCTCTAGAACCTAGTATAGAGGATATGGTCATGTAACATAACACATTAAAATAATAATAACAAATAATAAATTAATAATAAAAAATAATAAAAAATTATGTTGGCTCCATTATATATATATATATATATATTGAATGAATAACAACCAAGATGGACAAATCTCTTAGGTGCAAACTTTTTTTATAGTGCAAAACATGAGAAAAAGTTAAAGAAGGTTAGTCTGCAAAGGTATACATACCCTACCCCCTTTCGATTTGAACTTGTAACATCTTATGAGAAAATACATGTTCTTAACCATTTGTCCCACTGAAACTATATAAAATAAACAAATTTTAATTTGATTTCTTTTCCAAATTAAAAATTATATAAAATTATTAATGCTCAAATCGTATATCAACTGGTATGAGCAAGTAGGGAAGAAAATTAAAAGACTTGGTGGCAGGTGCTGGCACCATCATTCAGCGGAGGCAATTGAGGAACCTGTAAACAAATGATTGACACTTGCCAACATAAGGAAGCCGAGAAGATTTGAAATAGATATCAGTTGTTTGGAATCCAGGATATGACAAAGAATAAGGAGGCTGAGCAGATCTGAAATAGATCTGAGTTGTTTGAATTCCAAGATCTGATGGAGAATAAGGAGGCTTGTTCAACTCCTTAATCAACGCTACATTAAGATACATATCTATGTTGTTGCATGGTCAAATATACGGGGTATAAGAGCAAGAATATGTAAATATGTTCTGCATTGGACATATGAAATAAAATTGTAAGTATTTGATTGCAAATATTGTAATTTCTATTTGGTTTGTTATTGAAATCTGAGAAAAAATTTTATCACAAAAGGTTGTAATAAATGGAGGAGATAGACAAATGGAGAATTGAAAAATTCTCAGGCCAAAACTTCGGAATTCGGAAATTGCAAACCAAATCTCTCCTCGTTTAGAAGGACCTTTCAATTACAATGGAAGGAAAAACTGAAAATCCAACCAACATGACGAATGCATATTGAGATAAACTATATCGGAAGGTTGTGGCTACAATCATTCTTTCATTATCCAATAATGTTTTTTTCAATCTATCAACACAAACAATAGAAAAAGGAATTTGTGATCATCTATCAGAGTTCTATGAGAGACCTTATTCATCGAACAAGGTATTTTTAATGAAGAGATTGTTTAATTTAAAAATGCAAGAAGGTGGATTTGTCACAAATAACCTAAATTAGTTTAATACTTTGGTTAGTAAGTTGTCTTTAGTAAACATTATAGTACAGGATGAGATAAAGGCTATATTGTTATTATGTTCATTGCTTGATAGTTGGGAAGGAGTTTTTATGGCTGTTAGTAACTCGACATCTATCCCAAAGGGTGTGTTAAAATTTGACGATGTTAGTGAGGATATGATAAGAAAAAATATAAGTAATTCATCAGATGTTGCTTTAGTAGTTGTCGATAGAAGGAGAACACAACAATGAGGCAAGGATAACCAAAGGAAAATATCAAAGTCTACTAAGAGATCTCAATCTAAAGGAAGAAAATGTGTTGGCATTGTGGTAAGGAGGGCCACATTAAGAAATATTGTTGGACCTTCCAGAACAAAGAGACAGATGAAAATCAATCTAAAGATAATGAGGTAAATATAACTTTTGAATAAGAAGCTGACGCTCTTATTTTATCTTCAAGTGACGCTACTACATATGTTTGTATACTTGACTTAGGAGCATCATTTCATGCAACATATTCAAGGGATTGTTTTAGAAATTACCAAGCAGGTAATTTTGGTAAGGTTTATCTCGACGACCATGAACCTTGAAGTATCACTGGAAAATGAGATGTTCTATTGAAGATAAAGAATGGAATTGGTTGGTTGTTGAAATATGTGAGACATGTTCCTCAACTTAGAAAAAATCTAATTTCAACTAGGCGATTAGATGATCTTGGATATAATGTTACATATGGAGCACGAGCATGGAAGGTAACAAAAGGAGCATTGGTCATAGAAAGAGGAAGAAAATATGGTACATTGTATGTATGAGAGGGTTAGATTGAAGTGGGATCTACAGTGGAAATAACAGATAACACAAAAGAACTTTGGAATAAAAGGCTTGGACACATGAGCGAGAAGGGACTTGAGATTTTGAAGAACCAACTTCTAGGTTTGAAAGAAATAGATTTGGAGTTATGTGAGTATTGCATCTATGGAAAGTAGAAGAGAAAATAATTCTCTATAAGAGAACAAAAGATCAAGACATGACCATTGCAGCTAGCGCATTAAGATGTCTTCAACCCTACAGAGGTAGCATCTATTGGAGGATCGATTTATTTGGTTACTTTTTTGGATGATGCACTAGGAAGGTTTGGGTTTATATGATGAAAAAGAATTCTGAAGTTTTGGGTATATTTAAAACCTTCAAAGCACTTGTTGAAAACCAAACCGATTATAAGATTAAAAGTTTTAAAACTGAAATGGAGGTGAGTATTGTTCAGAAGAATTTGATCAATACTGTGTAGAGAATGGTATTCAAAGAATCCATATTGTTCCTCTTACACCAGAAGAGAACAATGTTGCAGAAAGTTTAAATAGAACCATTATGGAACGAGCTTGAAGCATTCTCTCAAATGAAGAACTAGGAAAAGAGTTTTGGGAAGAAGAAGTAAATACATAAGTGTAAATTTGATTAACATAGTATGATCCACTCGACTTAAATTTCGAATTCCATAATAAAAATGGTTAGATAAGAAAATTTCTTATGATTATTTGCATGTGTTTGGATGTGAATCTTTTTTTTTATATTCCAAAAGAAAAGTGAACTAAGCTTGACATGAAATCTAAAAGATGTATCTTTGTTGGATACAGAGAATAAAAAATAAATATACGGTTACAGGTTGGGGGATCTAGTCACTAAGCATGTCATACAAAGCAGAGATGTGATATTTAATTAAAAGGTAATACCCATTTTACAAGAAAAAGGAAAATCACCTAAGAAGTATATTCCATTAGAAGATATCACAGATGGTAGTGAAATGTTTAACCAAAAGGTGATTGTAAACCAACCAGAACCACGACTACAAATTCAAAGACATGACTAGCCACAAGATTTTCAAGATAATGAAGAACATGTTCATCGAGTGAGTAATACACAAGAGTTTATTCCTCCACTAAGGAAGTCCACTAGAGAGTGTAGGCCTTCAACCAAGTATAAAGATTTTATTTAATATTTATTCATTTCTGACTAATCTGAACCTACTACGTTTGAAGAAGCATGTGTAGATAAATATAGCAATAAATGGATGGAAGCCATGAGAGATGAGATGGAATCTCTTAAAGAAAATGACACATGGGATTTAGATATGCTTCCATCCAATCATAAAGCATTGCAAAAAGAAGAGATTCAAAGACAGATTAGTGGTCAAGGGATATGCTCAACAAAAGGGGGCATTGATTTTACAGAGATATTTTCATGAGTTGTGAAAATGACCTCTATTAGAATAGTGTTGGGTTTAGTAGCTTTTCATAATATAGAATTGGAACAAGTTGATGTCAAGACAACTTTTCTTCATGGTGATTTGGAAGAAGAGTTGTACATGAAGCAACACTAAATTTTTTATGAAAAAGGTAAAGAAACACTAGTTTGCAAACTAAATCGCAGTCTATATGGGTTGAAACATGTTCCTAAACCATGGTATCTGAAATTTGATTATTTCATGTCTAAACATAACTTTTCGAGATGTGAATCTGACCATTTTGTTTATTCTATGTTCTTTGATAATGGAGAATTTGTATTATTGTTGTTTTATTTTGAAGATATGCTAGTTGCAGGATGTAGCATGGTTGTTGTTAACAGGTTGAAACAACATTTTGTTTATTCTATGCTCTTTGATAATGGAGAATTTGTATTGTTGTTGTTGTATTTTGAAGATATGTTAGTTGCAAGATGTAGAATGGTTGTTGTTAACAGGTTGAAACAACAGTTATCTAAGAATTTTTCAATGAAGGATTTGGGTGTTGTAAAGAAAATCCTCAGAATCAAAATTATGAGAGACATGAAGAAAAAAAAACATACATAGAAAAACTACTGGAAATATTTAGCCTGAAGGATGCCAAGACAACACGCACACCTCTAGTAGAGAGCTTCAAATTATCTTATGAGATGTGTCCCAAGACACTTGAAGAAAAAGAATGCATGGAAACGAAGGGCCATATTCATCTGCAGTTGGGATTTTAATGTATGATATGGTATGTACAAGACCAAATATTGCAGAAGAAATGGGAGTGGTAAGTAGATACATGAGTAATCCACGAAAAACTAAATGGTAAATAGTGAAATAGATTATGAAATATCATAAAGGCACATCAGACCATGTTTTGAGCTTTAGAGGTGAATATGCACAATTGCATGGATATGTTTATTCAGAAATGGTTTGAGATTTAGATAGAAGACGATCCACAACTGGATATGTGTTCACATTGGCAAGAGAAACAATTAATTGGATTTCCAGGTTCCATAAAGTAGTGTCTCTTTGAACTATTAAAGAAAAATATATTATAATGACAGAAACAACAAAGGAGATGATATGGGTATAGAGGTTACTATCTGAATTGAGTAATAGACAGGAGGAATTTACATTGTATAGTGATAGTAAAAATGTCATTAGCTTAACCAAAAATGCAACGTTTCATTCACAAACAAAGCACATAGAGTTTTCATATCACTATATTAGAAGTGTGCTTGAAGAGAGTAAACTTATGTTGGAAAAGATACATATGGATTTGAATCTTGGAGATGCATTTACAAAGGTCGTTGCATATGCAAAGGTTGTTTCAAAAGAGAAGTTGGAGTTATGTAGAGCTTCTCTTGAATTGATAAGCTTATGACTTAGGATATTTCTTGAAGCATGATTGTTCACAGTATTTTTGAGACTTTAAATGGGAGATTATTGGATTGTGAAGTACTGTAAAATAATTATTATTATCTCATTTCTATAGTTCCAATGAAAACTAAATCAATTCCAATGTAAACAAAATCCAGGCCATACCAAGTAATGCTAGCCTGGAAATAAGTCTCGACAACTTAGCATACCCCGTTAGTCGGTTTCAGAGTCCACTATATATTGGACTGTTTGTAATGAAAAAATGTGTTGTGTGTTACAGAATTATTCTCCTTCTTTCGAGTGGATGTAGGCACATTGCGGAACAACTTAAATTTCTTGTTTTTATTTTTTTGTTGTTTTTAATCTAAATTTCTGATGAATGGTGAAATAGTATATCAATTTATGAAGCGGGTTCACTCAAAGGGACACAGGAATAACTTGATAAAGTCTGTGTTGGATGAAGTACGAAGAAGGGAGGATCTCACAGACCAGGGGCATTGCTTCTGGGCTTTTCTTGGTGGTTGGATTGTCCATAGTTACTGAGAGTTATTTAAATTTGAAAGTGGGTGAGTATGAAAAATGACCAGAATATATAAATATTTTGTCAATTTATCAGAAATAGAGACACATATATGTAGTGTATGCTAGCGTTTTTTTTTCAAATTGAAAATTTTGAATTTTAATTTTTATGGTATAGTAATCAATCAGAAATTGAACTCGAAATCTATGGTCCCAATGACTAAGTCGGTTGTGTTTCACGTGAAACCGTAGTGTGTAATGCTAGTTCTAACTCCGCATATCTTCTTGTCTGCGTGAGCTCCGCGTGTCTTCCTTTGGACTATCAATTCAAATGCGGCTACTCAAAGGTTACGAGGATGAATGAATTGAATTTTCGAGATGTCATGGGCTCTGCACATCTCTCTCAATCATGTAAATGTGGTTCAATTTGATAAAATGAAAAACAAAAAATACAGAGAGTGAGAGTAGAGGAGAAATAGAATTCAGTATATTAGGAATGCAAGTGAAAGAGTACAAGAGAAGGGGAAAATAGCTGAGCTAAATAGGCTCAAGCAAATCAAGAACGTAAGCAAATGATAGTACAGCTGGTCAGTGGCAGTGTACAGTCAGACTATTGAGGTTACATTATATTTAACACTCCTTCTTAAACTCAATAGTTACAAACATCAACATTGATGATTCCCTAGTGTTGTCTCTGAAATCAAAAACAGATTTTCCCAGTGGCATTGTGAAGATATCTGCGAGCTGATCTCGAGAGCCACATAATTGAAGTGCAATATCACCATTATTGACTAGCACGTGGATGAAGTGAAAGCGAGTGTCAATGTGTTTTCTTTTCTTGTGAAACACATGATTTTTGGATAGAGCAATTGTTGAGGTCTTGTCACAGAAGATAGGAATTGGATCATTTTTTGTATGTGACATATCTTTCAATATTCTTCTCAGCCACACAGCTTGACAAGAATCTGAGGTAGCAACGACATACTCTACCTCTGGAGAAGATATTGATACAATTGGTTGTTTCTTTGATGCCCATGAAATCAGGTTCGTGCCTAGGTGAAAAGCATGTCTTGAGGTGCTTTTCCTGTCATCTAGGCTGCCTGCAAAATCATTGTCTGTGTAACCAAAATTGAGAGTTCCTGCAACATATCTCAGAATCCGTTTCGCCATCTTCCACTGAGAATCTTTGGGGCATTCCATGTATCTGGAAACAAGGCTCATTGCATACATAATATCAGGCCTAGTTGTTGTAAGATACTACAAACTGCCTACTAAAATTTTGTACAGGGTAGGGTCCACAGTAGGGCCTTCATCTTTCTTGCTCAATTTTGTGCCTAGGGGTATAGGGGCCTCTGCTGCATTTCATTCTTCCATGCATAATCTTTTGATGATGTCTTCTGCATACTTTTTCTGACAAACAAAAATTCCTTTGGTTGATTGATCAACCTCAATCCCCAAAAAATATTTCATTATGCCAAGATCTGTCATCTCAAACTCAGATTGCATGTCATGTTTAAAACTGGTTAACTCAAGATTTCCAGTATACATCATGTCATCAACATATAAACATACAATCAAAATTTTACCATCCTGATCTATTTTGGTGTAAAGAGTTGGCTCATTTTGGCTTCTGCTGAAACCACTTTTGATCAGGTAAGTTTCAATTTTGCTGTACCAAGCTCTTGGAACTTGCTTTAAGCCATACAAGGCTTTCTTCAACCGATATACTTTGGTTGGTTGCTTTTGGACTTCAAATCCAGGTGGCTGATCGACATAAACTTCTTCTTCTAAGAAACCATTCAGGAAAGATGACTTGACATCCATCTGGTATACTTGCCATTTGTGTTGGGATGCTATGGCCAATAGAGTCCTTACAGTATCTAGTCTTTCTACTGGAGAAAAAGTTTCACCATAATTAGTACCTGGTTGTTGTGAGAATCCTTTGGCAACATGTCTTGCTTTGTGTTTTTCAATCTTCCCTTTTTCATTGAGTTTAGTTTTATAAACCCACTTGACACCAATACTCTTCTTGTGTCTGGGCAAATCAACAAGATCCCATGTCTTGTTCTTCTCAATGGATTCAATCTCTTGGTTCATGGCTTGAACCCAATGTGGCT
>JZKD02S2274892.1:0-14304 GCA_000966675.3 Picea glauca
TATAGATTAGAGACCCATATTTCTTAGTGAAAGTGGTTGTGTGATATGTATTGGTGAATCAACATTTATTTCTTGTTTTCCAAATATGATAAGGTATCAACACTATTTAGTTCCATGTTGTGTGAAAATTTATAACACAAGGGGGAGAATCTCTAAGTAATATTATATGGGAGCAAGGAGTGAGAAAGTTTAAAATATCATCCTTATGTTGATTGAGTATATTTATAGAACTAGAAAAAGTGCTTTGGATTTTTGTTCTTTCCACACATTGGTCATTTAGGCTGCAAAATTCCTAGGTACTTCAGGTGTTTCCCTATGGATTGGTCTCCATGCATTAGGAATTAAGTGAAACAATATATTTTGGTCTCTAGGTGCCACTTCTAGATGGATTTCAAAAGATAAATGTAGAACTCTTCTCCTTAGACTCTAATTCTTTAGATTTTGTTGAGTCTTTGCTTAATGTTGAGCCTACTTGAAATCCATTTGTCTCTATTGGTGAAATTGTACTTCAAAAAAGAAAAAGAAAATTACATCTCCCTTATTTCCACCAAGGTTATGGCCTTGGAAGGAAAATATTAAAAAAGAGCTTTCTTTAGATCACCCTATGAAACTTTTCGAGAAATTAATTATTTTTCTACTAGGCCAAGCATGAATTCTATTTTTAACATCTCCCATTTTTTCCAAACTCTAGACCAAGGTCACCCAAGTCCCCATTCCTTTCTTTTAAAGTTGTGTGGGTGATGTTGAGGAAACTTTGGATAATGATTTTTCTTCCTTAAGAAACATCGAGAACCATCGTAGATAGTGGTTGTTGAAGGAAATCCTAGCCCTAAGGGAATCAATTTTCCAAACCAACTCATGTTTGATGGTCTCCCAATATTTCCAAGTGGTTTTGGATACAAATGTGCCCTTCACCTAAATAAGTATTGGAGTGGTAAACAAGGCCTATAAATTTGGATTGATCCATCTCTTATAACCATATGATGCTCATAGGGTGATGCAATGTATAAGCAAGCTCTTCCATGCCTCCTTTCCTTTCACTAATCTAACAACACACTTCGTGCAAAGAGAATAGGCCTGCGCTCAAGTGGAAAAATACCTATTCCTCCTTTCTCCTTGGGGGTGCAATGAACACTCCAACTAAATCTATGAAAACCCTTGTCTCTGCTAGATTTATCCTACATAAAATATCTCAAAAGATTCTATCTTAGATTAATATGGGAAGAAGGTACCTAGCATAACAAGTACCAGACAAGGGTAGCATGCAATACCTTAGTACATACTTGAAATTTTCATATGAGAGATAGAGGTTTCAAAACCCATTTACAGAAGTTATTTTACACTCTTGACAACATTGCTTCCCACAACTCCTTTTGGGAGACTTCGAAGGCAAGGGAATTCCAAGGAATGTAAACACATGGTCAAGTTGTAGCCATGCCCATCCTTGGACTAACAGATGGTGAGGTAAATCTTTGTGTATCTAGTGATAACATTGGTTTTGGCCATTCTTAGCTTTGAACCTCAGTCTTCACAAAAAAAATTATAGGCAATGGATGTTGTTGTCCAATGTATGCTTCTTTACAAACATGGTTATAAAAGAATCATCCATGAAGTGACCATTCATTTGTTGATATTCATCAAGATCGAGGAGACATAATTTTTTATAATGCCATACTTTAATGTATTATGTACATGAGATAGCTAAGTGATTCAATAAGCATATCATAAAGTGTCAAGGCTAGGGAACAACCTTCCTGAATTCATTGGAAGAGCCCTATCTCTTCAATTATGGTTTGATCGGTAGAAAGATGAGATGTGGCCTCTAAAAACATTTTTTTACTTCCTTAAAAAAAGGGGACCAAATCCAAGTGCCTTTAGCATGGAAAGGATGAACAATTGTTCCACTCCATTGTAAGATTTTTCAAACTCTATATTAATGAAGAGGGCCCAAACACCTTGGCTTCTATACCTTTCATGTCTTCCTAGACAATGACCACATTATACAAATGTATTTTCCTTTAATTATAAACTTCATATGCATTCATTAGATAATTATTTTTGGAAGGATACATTTCATTCATAAGGCAAGTGCTTTGGCTAAAATTTTGTAAGATACATTCAACAAAGTTTTTAGTTTCTAACCTGTGATTAGTTCTAGGTATGTTGACTTCGAAATGAATTTGATCAACCCCTTTGTTGATGCAATTGCCAAGTGTATGAGTTTAAACTATTTCTTTATATATTTGGAATAGATCTAGCCCCATGATATCCTAAGTAGATTTATAAAATTTGCATGGTACCCATCCTAGACAAGTGACTCATTATCGGTTGTCTCCTTAAGGGTTGTTGTCAACTCATCCAATGTCATTTCTTGATCACGTGATTTTTGTTTTTCTTGTGTTGATTTCCAAGGGACTACATTGATACAGGTTTGCATTGCCACCATTCTTTCCTTTATCATGTCTTGAGAAAACCCATTTATAATGATTAACAAATTCCTTCCCCATATTTACGTACACAATTATTCTACCTTATGTTATTTTAAGGGTCTTAATGCATTCCACTACTAAATATTTAGAGGCAAGGACTTTAAAGAATCCCTTTCTTAGGTAGTATGTGTTTTTCATTAGTGAAACTGAACTCTAATTTTGGTTCCCCTTACTTCATAAATTTCTTATACCTTTAGTCAGTGTCTCAACTTAGAAGCCCTACCATGCCAGTTTCTCACTAAAGGGGCTAAGCCACAACATCCTTAACACTTTCTCCAACTATTCTAGGATTTCCCTTATGTTTTCTTCTTTTGTTTGTGGCCATTTTTCTAACGTATCCCCTCAAAATATCAATGACCCTTATTATGGCATCCTCCAACTAAATATTCAACTTGTATTCCCTAAGGATGGGGGTCAAATTCCAAATTATTTTGATAGCTTCAATAAATAACTCAAGCTTCAAGTGGGACAGGTACAACTTGGACAATGCATTACATAGGTTGGGTTTTTTAAACCCCTAGAAGATGGAAAAACCAATTACTTGATTATCAAACATAGCAATTATCCCAACACTTGGACTAACCTTCTATGCCCATGCTCAAAGAAAAAGGATCTTTGTTCATATAGCATAGTTTTTCCTAGGATTTTAAGGACCCACTTATTACCTTTTTGTAAGTTTGATGATGTGAACCATAGTTCAGGTGAATCTTTGTGGAATTATTAGGGTCATAAAGGTCAAGTCTAGCCTTAAGCCCATTCTAAACCATGTGTTCTCTTATAGGTATATGAGCAATCAAAGGGACCTCTTAGTCTTCTTGAGTCTCTACATTTTTTAAGTCACTACCATATAACCAGAAATTTTCTAGAAGCTCTTTGGCCACCCTTTTGCTAACATCATTTGATGCATAAATATTGGGTAGGGCTAGTACATGGCCTTTAAAATCAAACAAAAGCCAAACAACATGGTAGAATTTCCTCATCCAAGGTGGAAAATGTTCTTCTTAATCTATAGTCCACTTAAAACAAAGTTCATATGCAAAAGTTGAGGCCTCAACAAGGTAACAGTCCAAATATTGCCTACATGTCTAAGTGGCGACCCTGTCAACTCACCATAATTCAAAGACAGGGAGCTAGTAGCATGTGGGAAGCCATTAGATACTTCTATAAGACTCATGGAGCTAGTTCCAATAGGGTTTCAAAACCCTAAACCTAACCCTAATTATAGCTATAAAATACCTAGTAGAATGTGGGTAAAGGGTTCACTTTTTCACTATCCATCGATTGTTCCATAGTATGAGCAAGAGTGTGGAGATAATAACATATCATAGAGATAGAAGAATATTGTATATGACTATAAAAGACTATAATGTCTCAAAGTGTCACAATAAACTTGGACAACTTTGCAATCAATATTTAAGAAGTTAGAATACACAATCTTTCATTAAATATTGGTTTTTCAACTTCATTGAATGTTGAATTTTTCATATGCTTTTGGAGAGTAGATATTTGTTTTTCATTTTATGATTTTTTATCATAGCTTATTTCATATGTCACAGTAGTTAAAGCTCAATAATGCATTCTATTTTAAAATGCTAAAAATAAAAGATAATTACATAGTAATAAGTTAAGTGAGCTCGCAACAATCATTTTAAGTTTAAATATGTTTTGGCATAATGACCATTAAAATATCCCACACTATGGATGGATTGTTTTACGAATCCATCCATGAGTTCCAAAACTCTTTGCATGCATTAGCTCACTATAATCATTTTAAATTTAAATATGTTTTTGGCATGATTATCATTAAAATATCCAAAACTATTTACAAATAAATCAATCAAAATATAGACTGGTTTACAAATCCATCTATGGGTTCCAAACCTCCTTGTCCGAATATTTAATCATGATCTATGTTGTAATATCACCCACAAAACACCCTATGAACTTTTTCAAATTATCTGGTATCGAATAATACTCAAAATCTTATACATTAACTCAAAATTTATCAAACAAGGTTTTGGAACTGTGCTGGCTAACTCGCGCATTGATCTCACCTTTCGTTATTGCCAAAATATCAGTTTTATGGGGTGGCCATTTAAACGTCCCCTTGCACTCGTGAGCTCCATTAAAAGCAAAAACCATAACTGTCACGGCGAGGGAACTAAATTTGAACCGACGCGTAGAGCTCTCCGTAATATAATCAGGTCGTATTTATTAGAAATAACATTTTATTTTAACTTTTTTAATAATTAGAAAATACATAAAATTAAATCAAATTTGGAATTATTGCAGTGTCATATGTATGGTGTGATGATAAAAATTGGAGTAAAAATCAAATAATAATAATAATAATAATTTATTTTTAAGGTCAGGGTGAAATAGACATCAAATTGGTGTATGAGACCCCCCCCACTCAACGATTTAACTGGTAAAGTCTGTTGGAATTGTAAATGCAGAAAAACACAATTCACATAAGACAATCAACAATCATGTAGATTAACAAACACAGATTTTGCGTGGTTCACCCCAGCTTTGGGCTACATCCACCAGGTATCGGTTGTCTTATTATTCAGATTATGGAGATTTACAACAGCTTCACTCATACATCTCTCTCTCTCTCGTAGCCCCTACGGGCATAAAATGAATTTATAGAAATACACAGTTACATAAGAAATGACTATTGAATGTGCTCTCACCCATATTCTAACTTGGTCTCATTAGTTACAACCAACACTGAGTTATAGGATCTAAAATCCTAATCTTGGAGGAATTAGTTGTCACCAAATTCCAACAATCTCCACCTTGACAACAATTAACCTGATACCTTGCTCCTTCTTCTGTTCATCACCTTTTATGCAAGCCAAGAGAAGCAAAGCACCATCGTAGCTTCTCTAAAAGCACTGGTTTTGTGAACATGTCTACGCAGTTCTCTTTTGTATGAACTTTTTCAAGAAAGACTCCACGTTCATCGACGACCTGTCTTACAAAATGGTACTTGATAGGAATATGTTTTGTTTTATTGTGGTAGGTTGGATTCTTAGCCAACTGAATAGCACTTTGACTATCACAAAGTAACTTTACTTTGTCTTGCATCCTTCCAAACTCACCAAACAAACCTTTCATCCAAAATGCCTCTTTGCAAGCATGTGAAGCAACTACATATTTTGCTTCTGTAGTGGATAAAGAAATAATGTTATGTAGCTTTGACATCCAACTAATAGCTCCACTTGCAAGAGTAAAGACATACCATGAAGTCGACCTTCTCTTGTCCAAATCACCTGCAAAATCAGAATCAACATATCCACAAACTAATTCACAACCATTGTTATAAGTGATACAATAATCACTTGTGCCTCTCAAATATCGAAGCACCCATTTCACTGTTGCCTAGTGCTCTTTACCTGGATTTGCCATAAACCTGCTGACAACCCCAACTACATGTGAAATGTCTGGCCTTGTACTAACCATCACATACATTAGAATTCCTACTGCATTAGCATATAGTATTCGAGACATATATTCATTTTCTTCTTTTGTACTAGGACATAAACTTGAAGAAAGATTAAAATGGGAAGCCAAAGGGACTGAAATTGGTTTCACATCGTTCATACCAAACCTCAAAAGTATCTTCTCAACATACTTCTGTTGTGACAACCAAAGCTTATCATTCCTCCTGTCTCTGAATATCTCCATGCCCAAAATTTGCCTTGCTGCTCCTAGATCTTTCATATCGAACGTCCTAGCTATCTGAGCCTTTAACATGTTGATCTCAGTTGTGATTTTTCTTGCTAAAATCATATCGTCAACATACAATACTAAGATAATGAATATGTCATTATTTTATTTCTTAAAGTAGACACAATGATCATACTCACTCCTTGTATAATTCTGGCTCACCATGAAAGAGTCAAATTTCTTGTACCATTGTCTGGGCGACTGTCTTAGACCATACAATGATTTCTTGAGCCTGCAAACAAAATTCTTGCTGTGATTCTGAACGAACCCTTCAGGTTGTTCCATGTAAATTTCCTCATCCAAATATCCATGTAAGAAGGCAGTTTTAACATCTAGCTGCTCCAACTTCAAATCAAGTAATGCAACTAATGCTAACACAATTCGAATTGAAACAGATTTAACAACTGGTGAAAAAATCTCATGAAATTCAATACCTTCTTTCTAAGAATATCCTTTCACAACCAGCCTTGCTTTTTACCTTTCCACCTTATCATCAACACCCTTCTTCAGCTTGTAGACCCACTTGCAACCTACAGTTTTTCTGTCTCTTGGAAGTTCTACTAGGTCCCATGTGGCATTCCTCTCTAATTCCTTCATTTCATCCTTCATTTCTTATTTCCATTTATCACTATTAGAACCCTTCATAGCTTCCTGATAGCATGAAGGTTCATCATCATTAGTACTTAAAGAAACTGACGAAACAAAATCATCACACCTTCTTGGAGGATTTCTGACCTGCATAGACCTTCTTAGGGAAGTTTGTGGCTCGTCCACATTCTGTTGATTGTTATCATCAACCATGTCTTCCTCTGCAGAAAACTCTTCATGAACATCTTCAGAAACTTGTTCATGTTCACTTTCATCTGTGTTTGAACTGGTTTCAAACTGAATCTGTTGATACTTAGGTACTTCTTCCTGTTTCATTTGAACATCTACACCTGATTTGATGAGAGATGATTCATCAAATATTACATCTTTGTTAATGGTGATCTTGTGGGCAGTAGGATCCCACAACCTGTACCCCTTAATACCATCACCATATCCAACAAAGATAATCTTTTTTTTTATTTTGGATCTAGTTTAGAACAGTGATGTTTCGGAATTAGAGCATAGGCTTCACAACCAAAAACTTTAAGATTAGAATAATTACAAGGATTACTTGTCCATACCTCTTCTGGAATTTTGCACTCTATTGTTGTTGATGGTGATCGATTCACCAGATAACAAGTTGTAGATACTGCTTCTTCCCACAGTTCCTGCTGCAAGTTGGCATTACTAAGCATACTCCTTACTCTCTCTAAAAGAGTCTTGTTCATGTGTTCAACAACTCCATTTTGTTGAGGTGTATAGGCAGTCGTTTTATGCCTATCAATCCCAACTCTTTGCAATAGTTTTCAAATTCCATTGAAGTAAATTCACCACCATTATTAGTTCTTAAACATTTAATAGACCTACCAGTGTTTTTTTCTACCAAAGCTCTAAACTCCTTGAAAACAATAAATACATCAGTCTTTCTTTTTAACATATAGATCCAAACCTTCCTAGAGAAATCATCCATAAAAGTTACAAAATATGATGATCCTCCATACAAAATAGTAGGGGATGGTCCCCAAACATCAGAATGGATATAGTCAAGGATTCCCTCACTAGTGTGTCTTCTGGTTTTAAATTTATTCCTATTCTGTTTTCCATAGATACAGTGCTTGCAGAAAACTAACTTTAAAGACTTTAGACTAGGAAGTAACTTGCGATCAGTTAATACCTTTAATCCTTGTTCGCTCTTATGGCCCAACCGTTGATGCCACAGTCGAACAAAATCACTATCGTTCGCAGATATCATTGTCGCATGATCTGACTCAGTTCTTCCTTCTAACAGAAATAGGGTACCAACCTTCTTCGCTTTCATAACCAGTAGAATTCCTTTGTAGACCTTCATAAATCCACCTTGAACAACTCTTATATCCTCCAGTGTCTAAGACTCCCAAAGAAATTGGGTTCTTCCTAAGATCAAATACATGTCTCACATCAGTTAATATTTTAAAAGTTCCATCAAACATCTTAATTCAAATGCTACCAATTCCCACAACGTTACACGAGATATCATTTCCCATGTAAACTATTCCATCATCTATAGATTGGTAAGTAACAAACCAGTGTCTATGAAGACACATGTGATTTGAAGCACCAGAATCTAATAACCACTGTTGATCATGACATGAACCAATACTAATTGATAAAACTTCAACAGTCATACCTGAACCTGTTGTTGAACCTATTTCAGTTGTGTTCAATTCCTTCATTTCTTTTGGAGGGTCATCTTTGGAGGTTTGTTGTCACTTCCAAAAGTCTCTCTTCAGGTGTCTCGGTTTGCCACAAAACCAACACTTAAGCTTGCTCTTTTTTCCCTTTGACTTTGATCGAGATAAATCCCTTTGAACCTGTCCTCTTTCTTTAGTTCTGCCTCTGACAATCATTGCCTCAGATGCAGAGGTTTTTGAATTGGTTTTATTCCTTGTTTCCTCAAACAGTGGTGCTCCAACAATAATATCAAACTCAATACTTATGTTGTGTTGAAACTAATAGAGGTAACAAAGTGATCCCATGACGAAGGCAAAGAACACAATAATGTAATTGCCTTGTTTTCAAAATCGAATTTTACTCCCATGCTAGTCAATTGAACTAAGAGAGTATTAAAAGTATTTAAATGATCAGTTATTTTCGTACATTCCTTCATGCACAAACTGTACAATTGCCTTTTCAGGAATATTATGTTCGTCAAGGATTTCGTCATATACAGGCTTTCCAGCTTCGTCCACAAACCAATTGTTGTCTTTTCCGCAATAATGTTGAACATAACATCATTGGCCAAACACAGACATATGACACTCAGTGCTCTCACATCGATCTCATCTCAGTCTTTATCTGTTATGGTCGCGGGTTGCTTTGCTTATCCCAAAAGCGTCTTCACCACGCCTTGTTGCATGAGTAGATCGTGCATCTTAAGTTTTAACCTTCCAAATCTCAAAATTGTTCTTGCCAGTGAACTTCTCGATTTCAAATTTAGCACTCTGAGTTTTCGCCATCTTAGATCCCAACTTGTCAATTTCTTCTCACAACATTAACATGATCGAGAAGTTACACTCATGAGAGATAAACTATGCAATATGTTCAGTTCACATGAGTTCTCTCATGGGAACTTAGTTGCTTATTTCCGAATTAAAAACAGAGATGTAATTAATAATCCATTTTCGAATTAAAAAAATAAATAAATTAGTAACTCAACTTTTGAGATCAAAAAACTCGCCACATTCTTTTAACACGCTCTTTTTATATGATCTCAAGTTTCAAGCTGACAACTATCAGGGGGAATCCAAATGCATCTTCATGAAAGGGATAAATAGTCGACGCTCCCTTCAAGTAGATAGGACAACGTTGAATTACAAAACGGTGAAAAACGTAAGTTTACCCTAAAACAACACTCCCTCCGTGCAAAGACCCCAGCGTTGATCTGAAAAATGACGCTCCCATGGGCATCTCCACGATTCCATGATTCCTTAGGTTGCGAGTGATCCACGATGGTGGCTCATCCAGCAAACAAGGCGTATCTCTCCCCGAGCTCGAATCTACCAATGTGCTAGTCGCTATCTGCCAATGTGCCAGTCACTCCTCCTCCATGGTTTGGCATTGTGGATGGCGTTGCTCCTCCTCTGATGGATGATGCCCGCGACCCTCTCAATTCGAGATCTTGCACCACGGATCTGGTCCTCACGGATCTCCAACACAGCACTGATACCACTTGTTGGAATTGCAAATGTGGAAAAACACAATTGACATAAGACAATCAACAATCATGCAGATTAAAAAACACTGATTTTACATGGTTCACCCCAGCTTTGGGCTACGTCCACCAAACAAAGGTATCAATTGTCTTATTATTCAGATTATGGAGATTTACAGCAGCGTCACTCATACATCTCTCTCTCTCTCATAGCCCCTACGAGCATAAAATGAATTTATAGAAATACACAGTTACATAAGAACTGACTATTGAATGCGCTCTCACCCATATTCTAACTTGGTCTCATTAGTTACAACCAACACTGAATTATAAGATCTAAAATCCTAATCCTGGAGGAATTCGTTGTCACCAAATTCCAACAAAGTCTACAGAGGTATACTACAGTGCGATGACATATCAAGCATGCTTCTAATTAGCAACTATGTGTGGTTGATGGTGATTTATTTGGTGACCATGGAATTGAATAAGAGTAAATACTCTGTATAATGGAAACTTTGTCTAACAGTAACAAATACTCACCGAAGTCACAAAATAAATGGTTGGTGGTTGATTATCAAGGTAATGGATTATATGTTCAGGGAGCATCACCTTCTGTATATTTGGATAGTTGTTTATTTTGAGAGGAATTGCTATCTTATCAACATCTTTTAAGTAGTTTTGTTAATTTAGTGTTGCATTTTTTAATGCTTAATAGATTTAGTCTTTTGAAAAAAATTTGGAACATTCCAATTATATAGACTCAATCACTCAAATTTACAGTTTCAACAATTCCTAATCAATTTTTAATATATAAATAGATTGTGTCTCCTATAAAAAAAATTTAGGACACTCAAATTATACAGATTCAACCACTCAAATCTACAGTTCCTCTTTAAAAAGTAAATACTACAATGATTGTCACCAATTGCGCTGGATGTGTTGACAACCAGCTGGTTGATACTCGACAGACTCATGGCCAGAGACAATAGTACATTTTCATTTATAATAGTGTTACTGTTTCTTTGAAATCCCGGTAAGTGAGTTATCTTCCAACGAGGTATTGATTGGTCAACACTGCGCGTTATATCCTACATGATTGCATGAGAGAATTTCAAGTTTCTTTACAAAGAAAGATAGTGAAATTGTTTTGGTGTTTTGATTGCATGGGAGAATTTCAGGTTTGTTTCAAGGAAAGATGTGAAACTCCAATAATGAGATATATCCAGCAACAAAAAATAAAACTGTACAGCCCGCTCTACAACCCTACAAAGTCAATAATATGAAGGACAGATTCCCTTTATCGTCTTATCCATTATGCCATTCTTCTTATCCGAAGTGTCAATGTTTCACACTACAATGAAATACCATTAATATTTATTACTTCCACTATATTCCTTTTGACTCCCATAATTATCATGCAAGCAGCCTTATAATTAATTGTTATTCCATCAATCAAAATAAAAATTAACTGCTATCCTATCAATGAACCTGATAGTGTACAAGTCAAACTACGGCTCTTACAGGTTGGTTGTGATTGGAATCGAAAGTAAACGAGGCATTTCTTATAATTCGACTGCGTAACATAGGATTCCTAGTTTTATAAACATAATCCATTTTTCATCCATCCAAATAGAAAACAAAGGGACAAAATCAATACATTCCAACAAATTAAAATACAAAACCCATGTAATGCCAATCATCATTTCCATGTGATTTCTTCAATCATTCTCATTAAAAATGGAGTCGAACAGATTCCTCTGCAGCATGAATTATACATATATAACACTAAAGCCACTAAGGCCTAAGAATGATACAAGATATGTGTAAGATGTACCAACAAATTTTGACAGATAATTTGCATAAAAAGCATTAAAGTATATTTTACATCCATGCTGACTAGGTTTGGATCTGCTTAAATATCAATCTAGACAACCATATATATCCAAAGACTTTCTATCCATCTCGAATATTCTCAGATATCCAAAGAGTATCTATCAATCTCTCTCGTCTATTTATCAATCTATCTCGCCCAAGTTCCTTGGGCTGCTTTGCATTTAAAATCTGCAAGCCACTGTCACATGGGAAAGGCCAGCTTTTAATTCTGGTCAGAGATAAAGTTTCCACCTTATTCACATGGGTGTTCCTTTCGGCAATAATTTTGTGTCTTCTGGTTAAGACTGGTAGAGATCCAGCTGTTCGTGACATTGACACTTCATAATTCCAATATGAGCTGGCAACCTGACAACTTCAAAGCAATCAATTGCTTTGTAAATAGAGCTCCAGACCCTTTCATGCTAGGGTATAGACCTCAAAGTGAACTTATCCTCTCCCAGATTTTGTTTTTTTGGCCATGTTACAGACACTTAGAATCAACCATCAAGGCTCTTCTGTATGCATATTCACATATCAAGGGAACAGCAGTGAACAATATTGTCCCACTTTATTGGACACAGCGCCCATCATCTAATATGCACTCATCACGTTTCCTTACGTCTAATGTAATTTTTTCCAACCACATTCGTCTCAAAAACAGCATGGGTCCAGTTGGGTTTCACAAATACGGCACAGGTCCTGTTGCATGAATTGACCCACGTCAGCCAACGAGCAGGACCAGTCGTCCTTTCAAAGCAGAGGACTCATGGGTACTATTCCCAGCGGTTCCATTGGATTTTACAAGGAAATAAATGATACGAATGGAGTGCTATAACTGTCGTATAAATTTGGCGTTATATTTTTTGGAATTCAGTAATGTAAATTTGGATAAAATCGCTATTTTCTGTTGTTTAAATTACATTAATGAATGCATAAATGAATTCAGCCGGTTAAAAAACCCTTATACACTTAGATTATACAAACTTACCCAGATCCAACCATTCTTCACCACCAGATTTTGGACAATATCAAAAAAATAATATCCCCTAAAAAAAACGGTCAAAAAAATAGAAACATCAAAAAAATAAAAAGTTTAAACTAAGGTTTGCCCCATTTCCGGCAATCTTTTTGCATTTATGATCATATCCATTTGCTTAGGTTGTAAATTTGATGTTTTGGGTATATTCAGAAATTCTTAAAAAGCACAAGAGTAAGATTTTAAATTGCTTGAGATTATCGTCCTAGAGTACTAGGACTGCAGCTCCTCAATTTCCAACTGATTGGTGATTTCTGAAAAAAAAAAATGCCGGAAATGCAAGCACTTTGAATGCCAGTTATCCAACTCCTGATCGGGACAGTACCCATGTCAGCGGAATCACCATGAACAAAATGTAGTAAAAACAGCCTTGATCAGAGTTGATCAGAGTTTGTGGACAGCAAGTGTTAACCTGTTACGTCCCCAGCTACAGTGACTGTCTGATAAATATTGAGTTAGACTAACGATTAAGCCCCAGCCAAAGGCCCAAAGATGTAGACTGCATATTAAACCCTGTCAACACCCTTTGAAGCAAACATAGCTTCTACTGTCGCATGAGAAAGGACATCCACCTTTCTGCCCGTCCCGAGTACTGACTTAACTTCAGTTTTTCATCTTTATGCCTATTATTACTACCATCTCTAATCTTCAACAACTGGCCCCTTCGCGCTAAGGGGAGAGATAAAACTGCTAATTCTTATTGTAAAGGAAACTAGCATAAACAAATTGGAGACTTGAGAGTAGAATCCAATTGGGTAGATTGTACCTGGATGCCAACATTCGACAACAGAAAATACCATTGGTGAAATTGGATAGCCGACCTCCATATCAGTCCATACACACCCAAAAGGAAGCCAAGTGGATGCCAAAGGGATCCACTTAGCATACAAAACAGTCAAGTGAATTGAACTAGCCACCGGTAAAAGATCAGTCACGCAAAGACGAGATTAAGTTGATTACAATGTAGTGCTCACCACGAAATTTGGGGGATAGATAGGAATCTGTCAGGAAGAACTAATTGAGACTCATGTAACCACCTGCTACTCTTTTCAGGAGAGCAGGTCCTCTGAATGGAACAAACTGAGCACAGGACAAAAAAGGCTACTGCAACCATCATATCCCACAAGGACAGGAGTGACCATCACGCATTTTTGGAAAGGTGGGTATCCAAACTGCACTACCTTTACATGACACTTCTAAGATGGTGAGTATGCAGTTGATATGGTCACCCGGACAAATATGATTTTAAGGATTTTGATTTTGAGATGACCAAGCTCAAGACTGAAATGAAATTCTATGATATTTATGTTTATTAAGGACCCACGTTCTCATTCTCGCTTGGAAGGCCTACACTAGCGAAATTTCAAAAGATTAAGCTTTCCTGATTCATCTTA
>JZKD02S2274903.1:0-18644 GCA_000966675.3 Picea glauca
AACTTGTAGAATGCAAAAGAGCAAAAAATAGGAAATCTGAAATAAATTTATTTCTGGTTAATGCTTGGTTTGATGAGGAATGAAAAACAGCAAGGAAAAATTTGAAAGAGTCAAGAAAGAAAGAAATAAACTTAAAATCCTACAAGCATATTGTAAGAAATAAAAAAGTTGATTTCATGATCTCAAGGAGGGAGGAACTAATCTTCTTAGGGAAAAATAACCCCAAGTTATTTTGGAAGGAACGTCAAATGAGAAAGAAACAAACTGAAAATAATATCACAACTTATCAATGGTTTGAGTATGCAAAGCAGATTTATGAGCAAGATCCTAAGGTTGACCCTCCCCCCTTGGTCAACACTACTACCAATCTCTTCACCCTGCAAGAGATTGAGGTGGGTATTAAAAAGTTGGGTGTTGGAAAAGAAAAAGATTTAGTTTAACTTCAAGAAGAATATCTAAAGTGGGGTTCAAAAACTCTTGCACCTCACATTATGAAAATTTTCAACATCATTCAGCAGGGATTCCCTACATATTGGACAACGAGCCTAGAAATACTGCTTTTCAAGAGTGGTGATGTCAATAATCCCTCCAACTATAGGACCATAATGATAAACCCCTTGTTTGCAAAGTTATTCAGAAGTATGTTGGAAAATAGAATTAGCAAGTGGGAGGAGGAAGGATATAAGTGTGCTAAAGGGAAACTAGGTTTCATACCTAAACACTCCAGGATTGACCATGGTATAACTCTAAGGCACATCATTGAAAAAGTGTGGGAAAAAAAAGAGGAAGCCTTTTTTTTCTTTGTATATTTGAAAAAATCTTTTGACACAGTCCCTAGAGATAAAATTTGGCATAGAATGGAGGAACTTGGGGTTCCTATGCATCTTAGAGAAGTTGTCCATAGGATATATGAGGAGGTTAAAGTGAAAATCAGAATGTCAACTGGTGTCTCCGAAAGTTTTAGGAGTGATATCGGGGTCAAACAAGGGTGCCCATTGTCCCCTGTCCTTTTTGGCTTATATGTAGACAAACTTGAAGAGTGGTTAAACCTATAGGATGATGATGGTGCTCTTTTGGGAGAGTTTGTGAGAAGGATTCTTTTGTATGTATATGACCTTGTTTTGATTGCTAAATCTTCTCTTGGGCTGCAAGAACACTTAGTTTCCCTTCAGCATTTTTGCAGAAAAGTGGGGATGCAAGTCAATACTAGCAAGACGAAAGTGGTAGTTTTCTATAGAAAAAGAAAATATAACCAACATAAGTTTTACTTTGAAGGAAAAAATCTTGAAGAAGTGGTAGATTACAAATACCTCAGAATTGACTTCAACAAAAATCTGAGTTGGGAAGGTTCTAGAAAGAAAACAACTTTGGGAGGTTGGAAAGTGTTCTATGCTTTCCAAAATAGGTGCAGAGAGGTGGAGCTATGGGATTGGAAGACTGCACAAACTCTCTTTGGGATTTTAGTGATCTTGATGGTTCTCTATGGTTGTGAAGTGTGGGCCAGCAGTACATATGAATTAAAGTGGAAGAAAATTGAGATAATTTATTCAACAAGGGGACAATGGAGAAATTGGGGGTGCTCATCATCAAGTTGAACATAAAAAGGGTTTAAATGAAGAAATCAGTGTGTGAGGCAGTCTATCCCATAGGCTATTGTTAGTCTCATGGATGTTAAAATAGTTTCTTATTTCTTCTTCTTCAGTAGATATTCCATTGATTGGGCTTCAGAGGGACCATTAGAAAATCTAGCAAAGGATAAGCTTTACAGGTTGAAGCGTTACCGAGGTATGAGAATTGGGTTATAGGAAAGCAAGATATAACGCCTTGCTCCCCCGAACAGGTACACTTTGGAGCATATATGGTTGGTGTCTTCTTGGATACACTTGGAAACAAATATGACTGGCTACCCCGAACATATATGACCAATTGCATACCAGAACACATAACCCTTGCTGATCAATTTTTTTCCACTTGGCTTGAGCTACTTTAATGGTGAAAATACACCTTTGGATATATGGAAAACCCCAATGAGTACATGAAACACTTTCAAAGTCTATTGGTGAAAAATGGCAAGACCATCAAAGCCTATAATCTCAATTTCATGAAATTTCTTATCAAAATAATTGAGGTCATCTATCCTACTTACCAAGCTGCTCTAGTACATTACTATAACATCCTACCTCCTGCATACCATAATTGGGTAGAAGAAAATAAAATAGACAGTCTAGGGCTAGCCCTTAAATTCTATCTCGAATTTGAGGATCGAAACTTAAGAACTAGCCTACCTTTTGATGATTCCAGCCAAAAAACTTAGATGTTTTCCATGCTACAGATGATGCAAGATATGCATGACATAATGATTTATTTTGAGCATAGATTGACAGTGTATCCTAAATCTTCTACAACCCATCCCTTTTTATTGTTTATGAGATCCAATCTTGTCCAAGATTAAGAGCCTTTTCCAAGTCAATGGTGTAATTTCTATGATGAACCCCGTGACCCAATGACATGTGAACCATTTATGGTTTCCAAAGATTAGGCAAAGTGTTAAAAATATGCCCATATTGTAGCTATTATAGAAGAAGAGGAACAATTTTATGATGTTTGTGATGCCATGACCAGAAACTAGGCAGCCAAAAACTAGTTAAGACCTAAAATAATGCAGAATCTTGGTCTAGGGAGTATTGGATCGAACAAAATTAGGGAGAATAAAAAAGATGCCCCTGTTTAAGGTCCAAATCAACAACCTACACCCATTTTCCAGCCACAAAATATTATTGTTTCACCTAAGAATAAGGTAGTTTTACTGCCCAATTACTTACCTTATAATGTGTCTAATGATCTGGTTTCCCTAAAGCAAATATCATCATTTTATATGTGCTCTGAGATGAGATGTGCTCTAAGCCCCTGAATAGCAACAAAACCTCAAAAAATCACTTTCTACCCCCATTTTACATGTTGTGAATAATAAGACAACAACACCACATGAATTTTGTTGATTTTGAGGATCAACATTTTGAAAAGGAGGTAAATGTGGTAGCCACTACCTGACCTGACCCTAGGCACCCTCCCTCCTATGTTTCTATGAGAATCATGGGAAAAGTAGCCCAGTCCTTAATTGATGGTGGTTATTGCCCCAACATCATGTCCAAAGTGATTATGAAGCAGCTTAGTCTCAGTTGTACATGTGAAGCCAGGAATATGCTCACCTGAAACAAGAAATTACAACCAATCATTGATTAGATTAAGAATATGTTGACGAGCATTTATGACACACCGTCAATTGGAAGGGAGAGTCTAGTTCGACGTTGTCGGGAATAACCTAAGTCGTTTAAGGTAACCCACCCTGACAAGTTTAACGACTTCGTTGGTCAATGAGGGGATCTAACCTAAACTACAAAATCAAAACAACTAAGTATTTATTGACAAGTGCCTACTATGTACATTAACAGTTCACACATTTTATATACAGAATAAACAGGTACAAAATTTGCAAGAAGCGTTGTAAAACTAACATTGTAGGAAAGAACCAAATCTCATGCAAAATTATAATTTAAGGAAACTAAATATACTATACTAATTCTATTTTAAATGCACTAACTAACAACAAAATCAAAACTTAATCTAATTGTAAATAGGAATGTAAATCATGATAATAATTTAAATCCAATGAGCAAAGCATTTAGACTAAAGGATAAGAATTATGATTCACATTCATTAAACTAAATCAAAGAAACAAATTTACTAACCTATCCAAGCCTAGAGTGAAAGAAGTCAACTAGTTGTGTCTTCCTGTTTGAAATCTCTTCCAACAACCTGTCTGTTGAGTAAAAACTATGGAAAACAGTTGTGGAATTAAAAATACAAAAAAAAAACATCTCAAGAAAATAATTCCAACAGGGTATTGAAGTTTTGATTCAAGTACAGAAATAACAACTAATAAGATCTGATTCTTTATGAAGAAATATAATTATTCTGCTCAAAGGAAAACAATCACACTGATAGTATAGATCATTGAATGAATATATCATACAAGTAAACTTGATATGCTATAACATATGTGATAAACTGATTTATATCATAAAGAACCTTAGATGTTGGGACAATAAACTATTAAAGTTAAAGTTAAACTAAGCGAATATAAATGCTAATAATATCAGTGCATGGATAAACTAAACAAAAGATAAGTTTAATCAACACCCTATTATTGAAAGAAGAAATGAAGCATATCATTCCATGAAATATATTATATTGAAACGTAACAAAAATTCCCTCACATGAGTAAAACCTGAGGCAATCTGGAACAACACATTCTTCTCTAATATTCACTTGTCCATTATCCCAAAATTTTCACCATATCCTTCACTCAAAAACATATGAGTATTTAAACAAAAATGGGGATTCACTCTCATATCCGCAGGATAGAGGTAAATCTTTCAAAATTTGAATAACAAATTCTAATCTTATTTTACAATAAAATTGTTTGTAACATCTTCCAAAGTCTGTTGTGACGACCAAAAATATCACCGGTTATTTTGAACTTAGTTCTATTACTAATTAAAACAATAAAAAAAAAAACCTCCACAATTTCTAACAGCCTGACAGGGTAGATGACATCCTTCTATTCATTTAGAGACCTGGAAATAAAAATAAAATTTATTTAGAAATCACATCAAACTTAATTAATACTAGCTACAGAATCTATGATTATGTAGCTGGTGTAAAAAAATAACAAAATAAAAACCAACTAGTATTAAAACAAAACAAACTCAACTGAAATGAAGCCATAAATATTGTTACCCAAATTAGGCATTTGAAATTGAAGATGTGTGTAGTTCTGATCCAATAGTAATATTGACATTCGTGGATTTCTTTATGATAATATCTCTTGAATTTCTGGGCTTTTTACTTTCTTGGGACATACTCTGTGGTGTTTCATTCTTTAATTGTTGGTTATCCCTTTCTAGTTTTGTATTTTGTCTCATTACCTATTCGATGAACATTTGTAAATATGGGACATATGTGTAACACCTTTGGGCCCATGCTAGGCAGTCACGACAGCACTCAGGTTCCATATTTTGGATCAACTATTTTCGATCTGTGTCCAGGGGATTCTCTTGAACAATTTTCGCTTTTAAATCAGCCTGAATGTCTGAGAAACCTTCACAATTGTGAAGGAAGGGAGGTAAATTTGAAACAAATTCATACTGAGTGTGATTTTCCTCTTCACAATATTCATTTGTGTTTTCGTAGGAATCCTCATCCTCCAGTGTTATCTTTCGTATTGGGCCCTCCCTTTGTTTGTGTTTGTTCCTAATCATTATGGACAACATACGCTCTGCCCTTTTATTCTTAATATCAATTCCACAGTTATCCTAAAATGGTCTGGTTCATTTACCCTATTCTTTGTGATTTTGATCAACCTTTAAACACATGGGCTTTGTCTGTTGATCAACATGATCCAATGACTTGTTCTTTAATTGACTTAGGATTGCTTCTATCGACTGTTTGGGTGCAAACCTTTTCCTATTTCGTGTCACCCATGGTACAAGAATTAGGTCTACTTGGCCATCGAGAGACATAATGGAATCATCATGCATTCAAACTTCAGGATGCATCTCCTAAGGCAGAGTCCGGGGAGAGTTGGATTCCTCAATGTCTTGAGTTAAATGAATAGGGTTGTATGTTGGGGAAAGAATTGATTTATTTGCATAAAGTTTTCCCAATTATCCCCTATGTTGGTAAGGTTATACTAAACTAAGATACAAATGAGACCATGATGAAATAGAATTGTCTCAGGGTTTGGACTCAGTCGCTGATCAAATTTAGACATTTTTTTAAGGCTCTTATGTAGATAGAAGGGTAGGTTTAAATGAAACCCTCGAAAGGTCATAATTAATCGAATGTGGAAATAGAAAACAATGTTGTATTGTCCCTCATAGGTAACAGACTATTTAATTAATGACAGGAGATTGTTCCACCTTCTATGGAATAGTTCTATTGGCATAATTTTAATGTGGTATTGTGAATGTTTTGATGCCAAAAGAGACTGCCACAAGATGTTTTCAATAAATTCCTCATCAACCTGAAACTGAATATCCCCAACCTTAGCCTTGGTACCATCGAAATATTTCGTGAATTCTCTAGCCACTTCGATGTTAAATCCCTTAAATGATTATATAAACCCTAACCACCCTACCTTTGAGAGAATATCAGTCGTGTCATCATAATTCAGTAGCGTCAGCAACCCATTCATCTCTATCCTCACGAAAAGAGCCATAAGTTCTTTGGAAGGGTTAATAACTAAGGCAGACCGGAAAACGAACAGGTGGTTTTTGTGAAGATAAGAACATTGTAGATGTAGAAACCCAAAACAATAAGAACCAGATGAAGTCGGACTAACATACCTGGTGATAATTGAAAGCCAGAAGAGTTGAGGACATTCTAAATCCATCCAGCACTTGAACCTTCATTACATCCCATAAAACAAAGGACAAGAGGATTTGAAACAGAGTGACTCATGTAATCCTTATGTCCTGCCATGAACCCTTGATCTAAATTCATGGACAATGGCATGGTTAAAGTAATGATTTCGCAGACACTCAAAAGGTTGGGTTGAGGCATAAGGGCATCATCGAAGATCATGGTGAAGCACAGGATTTGTATGGTCAAATGATATGTCGAGATCTGAGAGAGGGAAGGTCTTACCAAAACCCTATTTTTAATTAATTTGTCTTAGTATTCAAAAAAACAAATTCTAACCTCGACTCCCATTAAGTATTAAAAGAATTAATTAATCAATCCCGCACAATTCCCTTTTAAATTGAAGTTCGGATCTAGGAAAAAGTTCTAATAATGAATTATACAAAAGTTATTCAACCTTCAAATGAACCATATCCCTGAGACTTTCTTCTGGTACATAAGACTAGGGAAGACAAAATTATAATCTTTGATCAAGGTGAGGGGGTTATGAAGATACTGTCAAAAGAGTTTGCCAAGCAATTTGCATGAAAGAGCCCTTAATTTCATGCTTTGCAGTCATGAAATTAAAGAGAGAATGAAATCATTATGTCACACAAGACACACTCACATTAAAGCGATAGGGAAAAATTTAAGCATTATGGACTAGCATTATTTAAACAACACATATTTAAAAGAGATCTATCAGTGTGATGAACACACATACTAGGCAGTGAGTAAAAGAAAACTCTGCATTTCAAAAATACAAAGGATAATAGGGTGCTAGTTGGGCAGCTAACAAATGGCGACTCATTGGGTGAAGTAGTTATCTCTTATCTAATAACTCTTCATCTCAAGAAGAGAAAAATAATACTTAGAGAAACTTAAAGATCTCTTGGAAAAGTTCATTTTCAGGCCTGTACAATATTAAGATGAGATCAACGATCATAAAATATTGATATTACCATAATTCATAAATTAGAGAAAAACAATGTTTTGTAGGGGATTGGAATCTGAAAGAACATTTTAATCAAAGAGTCACGATGTTTTTTGATAATGACTTTGATACCATAGGAAGAGCCATTGTTGCCAGCAAGAATCCATAGCCTCGATACAGATGTCATTTAACCAACTCAAATACTTTAATCACATCCAATAGTTGTATTCACATTATGTACACTTCCATGGAAAGCTGATTTATTCACCTTTATAGTGTGTTTCATTAAATATAAGCATGTACCTGCTACCTCTTAACCCGACATTGATTCACTGCTAGTAGGCCTATTCGGTACTCCGACAAAGTTGTCTTGGTATCATGTGTGTATTTAACCGCTGTCAGCGAGCCTGTTCAGTACTCAACAGGGTTACACACATTTCCCACACATAAGTGCTTTTCAACCCTCTTATGCCACCCTTTAATAATATAATTAGAGAAATTATAACATCAATTGAGTGAAGAGAGCAGGGTGATACTGGAGGTCAACTACAAGACAGGGGAACTGTTGATCATGATTTTTATTTGCTTTCACAACTGGAAGGTCTCACCATGGTATAGAAATTTTATATTTTGGTTAGGAAATCATCTAGAGGATGGACCAGAAGCACTTAAGAGTGATTCCTTAAGAACATGGACGGCATAAAAAGTCTAAATATCATCGTGATAATCAAAATGTTAAATGTATCTCCAGGTATAAGATTGCTTGAAGGACACAATTCTTGAAAATAATGCTTCCTTCCGACGATTATTCTTGGATTAGCAATATGATGATTCATAAAGACACACAAAATAAAACAAAATCTCAATCAAAGCAAACAAAGAAAACAAAACACACAGTACACCATATATTTACAACTTCCTCATCATAGTTTGGTTAAGAAAAGTATCTTTTGAGGGCCTGTCCATTCATCGGAAAAGTGTATGGTTGTCCCTCTAAGGTTTGGAGATGAAGAGAGCTAGGGCTCATTTTTTCAGCAATTATAAACGGTCCTAACCATAAATTCTAGAATTTTGAAAGTTCTCCTTTTCTTCATGTGCTTTATCCCACCTAAGAACTAGATCTCCTATATCGAAATTTCGATCGGAGGAATAATTTTCGTCGAACCATCGTTTAACAGTTTGTTAGTGTTGATCCACTTTACGTTTAGTGTGTGTTCTAGTCTCTTACAATTTGAGCAAAGCATTAATTCGAATTTCTAAGGCTGGCCACTCTTATTCCTGGACCTTTTTAGATAGGTGTAATGATGGTAGAAGTACATTGGGAGGGATGATAGCTTCTCTTTCGTATACAAGAAAAAATGGGGAATTTCCAATGGTTGTTTTGGGTGTAACCCTATCATCCCACAGTGCGTAGAACAAAGCGGTGTGCCAATTTTTATGATTTTCTGATACTGTTCTCTTAAGGATTTTAATTAAGTTCTTATTGGTTGATCCAGCCATTCTGTTACCTTTAGGGTAATAGCTAGCGAAATATTTTAATTTAATTCTTTTTTCCAAAGAAAAAACATTCAAATCCATCGAATAAAAATAAGATACATTGTCAAACACCAAAGATTCTGGAATTCTGAAATGTGAAATGATATGAGTTTCGAGGAACGAAATCACTTGATTAGTGTTGAGTACTCTTAGAGGTATGGCTTCATACCACCTGATGAAGTAATCTATTGTTGTAAGGATGTATTTATGTTGGAGGGAGGAAGCAGGATTAATTGGCCTAATTACGTCAAGGCCCCATTATTGAAATGGTTGATCAACTATTACAGGATGCAAAGGGAAAGCGGTTTTCTTAACTCATCCGACGGCCTTTTGGAATATTGCACACTTGTGATCCATATCATGAGAATATCTAAACAACGTGGGCCAATAATATCCAACTCTGAACACTTTATGAGCAGTTGTTTCTCCACCGAAGTGACTTGTTGCATTACCAGAATGTAATAAGTTAGAACCTTTTCAAATTCATCCTTTTCTAGGCAACGTAATAACACTCCATCAAAATGATTTCTAAAAAGGACATCATTAATCATTTAAAAGGGAAAATATATAATTCTTAAATCCCTTCTCCTTTTGGTGTCGAGATTTTCTGGAGTGGTTCCATGCGCTAAATAAAATTTAATGTCAGAATACCAAGAATTCGATGTGTTTTGTGCACAAAAGAGTTGGTTTTCATGAAGCAATGTTCCATTTGATAAAACAGAGTCATCATTAGGTGGATCGACTGAATCGGCCACTAACTTGCAAATACCTTGACCTCTAACAATCTGGTTTGGCTTAATTTCAAGATTGTATTCTTGAAGGGATTTCATCCAATGATCCATATTCTCCCCGAGCTCTTTCTAAACAAGCAGATTTTTTACTGCAGGATGTAGAATGATGACTTTAGTTCTGGATTTCAATAGATAAGGTATAAAGTGTTTTACTGCTTTAAACATAGAAAAAGCTTGTTGATCCACTTCTGGATAGTTTAATTCTACTCCTTTAAAGGCAAAACTCATGAATGAAATGGGGATTTCATTGTTGTCATCATTTTTTTGGGTAAGCACTACAACGTATGATCTATCTGATGCGAAAGTATAGAGGGTGAAGTATTTGGAAAAATCATGGCTCATTAAGGATGGAGGTTATGTTATAGATTTTTTTGATGGCATGAAAGGCTTGGTTTTCCTGTGATCCCCATTTAAAAATAGTGTCCTTCTTGATCATATTTTGTAGGGTTCTAACCATCTTGGAGAAACTAGGGACAAAACATCTAACAAATTTTATTTTACCAAGAAAATACTGCATACCTTTCTTGGATGAGGGAGGGGGAAGATTGGCTATGGCTTGAGTTATTCCAGGGTCTATTATCATTCCATATTTAGATACTATAAAACCAAGTAGTTTTCCCTGATCAACAACAAAAATTGATTTCTTGGGATTTAAGGAAATTCCATACTTACGACAACATTCCAATACACTCCTTAGGTGAGATAAGTGATCTTTTTTCTTCTTTGAAAAGATGGTTACATCATCTAAGTAAACAACCACTGACTGATTTATAATCCCAAGAAAAGCAATATCCATGGCCCTTTGGAAAGTGGCCCTGACATTGATTAATCCAAAAGGCATTTTACGATAGGCATAAGTGCCCCAAGGGGTCCATAATGTAGTTTTGAGATGATTTAATGGGGACATCAAGACCTGGTTGTATCCTGAAAAACCATCCAATAAGAATAGTCTCTCAGCACTAGATCCCTATTGTAGGATTTGTTCCATGGGAGGAATGGGATAATTATCTTTGTCGAAGGCTCGGTTTAAGTTTTGGAAATTGACACAAAGTCGTATTTCCCCATTCTTCTTCCTTACCGGGACAATATTGGACACCCATTGGGTATGTCGGACAGGAAAAATGATCTTAGCTATTAACAACTTGTTCAATTCTTTTTTGACTATGGGTTCTAATTTTGGATGTATCTTCCTTAGTTTCTGCTAAAACGGTTGAGCTTGAGGTTTCATGGGGATTACATGTTGTATTATGTTTGGATCAAACATCTTTGGGTCCTCATGAGTCCAAGTGAACACATATTTAAATTCTTTAAATAGTTTAATAAAAATTGACTTTTCTTGTTGTGTGCACCCTGTACCTAAATTGATGTTCTGGGGATGATCATGTGTTCTTAAATTTACAGTTTCAAATTGCAACGAGGAACTATTCATTTTACAATTAACAACCCCTTTAAATTTGTCATGTAGATCATAAAAATTTTCCAATCTAATGACAGATTTAGGGATCGAATTTACCATGTAAGATGAACTTTCAGTTGATTGGGGATCATGTATTACCGAAAAATAACGGATATTTTTGTCATGAGTGTTTTCGTCAATTACAACACCTTGGAAAGTGTCCTCCATATGCAAGAAGTTTATGATATGTTGATTGTCGTCAAACACCCACCAATTAGTGATGTTATCAGGAATTGACGGCCTGGATATCAATTCAATAGAAAATGACTTAGGAAAAAAAAACCTTCAGTAGGCAGTAACTTTGATACTACATTAGCCAATAAATATTCTTCAGAATTGCTAGATCTAGGAATAGAACTTATATTAAAATCAATAAATTTACTAATTAAGTTCCATACCTCGTTTTGGTAATTTTTAAGATAAGTAGATACACAGTGAATGGTATTTTTTACCTACTTAACCAAAATTTCATAATCGTCGAATACAACTAAGGATTTGATGTCAAGGTAAATGGATTTCTTGAGTCCTTGCAAGAAAGATTCATATTCTGAAATATTATTTGTACAATCGAATTCTAATCTAAAAGCAATAAATGTCTTGTTACCTTTAGGGTTTATTAATAAACAATTGGCACCAGATCCTTCGCATGATTTATACCAATCAAAGTATAAAGACCAAATTTCATCATTTGTAGATTTATCTACAATATTTACAACATGATTAGACGTCATTACTTGAGTGCAGATTGATATTTCAGATTGTTGATTCAGGTTTGGTACATAAGATATTTCAGCTGCAAAATTCCCAAAAAAGGTGTTTATACCTTGATTTTCCAATGCATTCTCACTTGAAATAAAAGGTTCATTTGGGTCATTCAGATTTGTAACAGTGTATTTTAAATAATGTTCCCTGTTGACCCTAAGTTTATTTGGTTTTATATTGAGTGGAAACCATAGGTGAGACCAATCTATAGAAAAATAAACATTAAGTTGTTGAGACCAAACCATGCTTAGAAACATGCCATACACCTCTGGAATATCAGCGATCACTTTGGATTGGATGACAGCCTGATCAAAACATATTTAATATCTCCAACCTAACATTAGTTCTATCAAGATTAATGATTTTAATATCTAATGGTCTGACTTCAACATTAATTTTTTGACAAACTAATAGAGGCATCACATTTGACAAAGCCTCGGAGTCCATCATACAATCATGTACATTTTTGTTAAATATTTTGAATGTTAATAGGAAATGTGGCACATTAGACTTCTTACATTGCATGGAAGAAACATTTGGAGGCTGTTGATTTTTATTTGTTGCTCCTGAGGATGTTTTATCAAAGTTTGCTACACTTCTTTTTGGAGCAAATTTTTTCTTATTATTGTTTTCAACTATACTTTGCAACATTTTTTGCTGGATGTAGGGGAACTTAAGCAGCTCATAGATCGATATATTTTCTTTTAATTTCTCAAAATCCTCAATAGGATCGTATTCTAGATCAGAGATATCAAAATTCTTCGATGTTTCAACATGTTTCTTTTGTTTAGATGTTGCATTTTTGTTTTTATCATATGCAGATTTATTTTGGTCATTCGGCTGATCTTTACTATGTGTATTATAAGGATGTTGATTATTATGCACAATTTCAAAAATTGCTTGAAAATTCTATCTGAAAAAATGTTCTAAAGTTGGAGGAGATGAATATTCTTCATTAGGTTCTTCTTCCTCCTCATTTTCCTCATATTTTTGCTCAGCTATAACACTAGAAGTATTATCAACTCCAACTAATAAATATTTTATTGCATGGTGTAATCCTTCTAAACTCATACCTTTAGCAGGAGGGGTTTTCTTGTTGGGAGGATTATGAGGGGGTCCTTTATAAGATGTTTGATAAAATCCTTTGCTTGAAGATACTTCTTCTGCAACTCTTTTCAGGTCAACAACCTCATTGGATAACTTTTGAAAGGATTTTTACAGGATTTCCATATCTACAAGTTCCTGATATTTCTTACTGGAAGGTGTTTTATTAAGAATACCAATCTTCTTCTTGGAAGAAGAATTTTGTTCAGCTTCAGGATTTGTATTATCTTTCAAGCTAAGCATATCCTTTTTAGTGAGAATAGCTTCTTCAAAAGCCTGTAGCAGAGTATTATTTTTGGACCTTTTAACCCACATTGTTGTAGTATGATGTAAAACTTTAGTGTAATAAGCAATGATTAAATTTTCTGTAGGCATAGAATCTGTGGGAATCTTATTCTTAAGTGTGAGAAACCTCTGGTTAAAGTCTTTAACTTTTTCCTTCAGATTCATTTTCATACTAGATAGCTCCATGAATAAAACTTCGGGGGATTTTTCATCTCCGAAATTTTCTAAAAAAATGGTTTTAAATATATCCAAGGAAACTATAGTTTGAGGTTGGTGCACGAAGTACCATGTGGAGGAATTTCCCTCAAAGGTGTAAGGAAAAATCCTGCACATGACATCTTCATGTTCTACATTTCTAAGCCTAATAACCAACATATTTTTTTTTATGTGATCTTTAGTTCACTATTTGGAATCAGGTTCAAACTTAGATAACCATTTTTCAGGATGCTTAGGCAAAGGATGTTGTGGTCCTAGTATGGAAACAACATCTTGGTCAAGACAAGGCCTGGCAGGATTATTTTGGTTAGCCATCTGGGATGAAGTTTGTGAATTATTTGAATTTTGAGATACTTCAGAAGATGAGCTTTCTTCGTCAGAGGATTATCTCCCTGATGGAGGTGGAGAAGGGTTGGGTAGTAAAGGAGGGAGACCATATCCCCCAGCACCTAGAATAAGATTTTCAGCGTTGGTTGATTGTGGTTCCCATGTTTCCAGATCTTGATACAAGGGATTAATGATTCCGGCTACAATATTGGTTTCAAGTTGATTAGTCAAGATGTTGTGCAACCTATAATTTGGTGTACCAGTGACAGGAGGATATTCTTATTAATCAAAAAAATCAAGAGGTTGATACAAATGATCACCCAACTCCCTGAGTCTTGCCAAAGTATCATGAATTCTTATTAATGATTGGTGGGATTTCTAGAGTATCTCCGGTAAGTCTGGTCTTTGAGGAAGAGGTGTCGTAGGTTCGACAGGAACGGATGGAGAATATTGGTCGATTGGAATAACAGGCTCAGTTTCATATGTAGTGGTTGTGTTAGATACAACAGTGGAGTCTGAGCGACTACGAGTTATAATTGGAGAGTGATTGTCTGGAGGTGTTTTTCGGCCTCCACATGTGATTAATATCTATCATACCCTCCTTATAGCGCCATTTTTTGACGCACGTTTATGACACGCTGTCAACTAGAAGGGAGAGTACAGTTTGAGTTTTTCTGGAATAACCTAAGTCGTTTAAGATAACCCACCCTGATCGGTTTAACGTCTCCTTTGGCTGATAAGGGGATCTAACCTAAACTACAAAATTAAAACAACTAAGTATTTATTGACAAGTTCCTACTATGTACATTAATTGTTCGCACATTTTATATACAAAATATACATAATAAACAGGTACAAAATTTGCAAGAAACCTTGTAAAACTAAGATTGTAGGAAAGAACCAAATCTCAGGAAAAATTATAATTTAAGGAAACTGAATATGCTATTCTAATACTATTTTAAATGCACTAACTAAGAACTAAATCAAAACTTAATCTAATTGTAAATAGGAATGTAAATCATGATAATAATATAAATCTAATGAGCAAAGCATTTAGACTAAATGATAAGAATTATGATTCACATTCGTTAAACTAAATCAAAGAAACAAATTTACTAACCTATCCAAGCCTGGAGTGAAAGAAGCCAACTAGTCGTGTCTTCCTGTGTGAAATCTCTTCCAGCAACCTGCATGTTGAGTAAAAACTATGGAAAATAGTTATGGAATTCAAAATACAAAAAAAAAACATCTGAAGAAAATAATTCCAACAGTGTATTGAAGTTTCAATGTAGGTACAGAAAGAACAACTAATAAGATTTGATTCTTTATGAAGAAATAGAATTATTCTTCTCAAAGGAAACAATCACATTGACAATATAGATCATTGCATGAATATATCATACAAGTAAACTTGATATGCTATAACATATGTGATAAACTGATTTATATCATAAAGAACCTTAATTGTTGGGACAATAAACTATTAAAGTTAAAGTTAAACTAAGTGAATATAAATGCAAATAATATTACTGCATGGATAAACTAGACAAAATCTAAGTTTAATCAACACCCTATTATTGAAAGAAGAAATGAAACATAACATTCCATGAAAGATATTATATTGAAACGTAACAAAAACTCCCTCGCAGGAGTAAAACCTGAGGAAATCTAAAACAACACGTTCTTCTCTAATATTCACTTATCCATTATCCCAAAATTTTCACCATATCCTTCACTCAAAAACATATGATTATTTAAACAAAAATGGGGATTGACTCTCATATCCATGTGATAGAGGTAAATCTTTCAAAAATAGAGAAGTTTGAATAGAAAATCCTAATATGAGTTTACAATAAAAGTGTTTGTAACAGCTTATCCAAAGTTTGTTGTGACGACCAAAAATATCACTAGCTATTTTAAACTTAGTTCTATTACTAATTAACACAATAAAAAAACCTCCACAATTTCTAACAGCTCGACGGTGTAGATGGCATCCATCTTTTCATTTAGAGACCTGAAAAAATAATAATAATAATAATAATTAGAAATCACATCAAACTTAATGAAGACTATCTACAAAATCTATGATTTTGTAGCTGGTCTAAAAACATAACTACATAAAAACCAACTAGTATAAAAAAAAAACAAATTCCACTGAAATGAAGCCATAAATCTCGTTACCCAAATTAGGCATTTGAAACTGATGTGTGTAGTTCTTATCCAATAGTAATATTGGCATTCGTGTATTTCTTTATGATAGTATCTCTAGAATTTTTGGGCTTTGTACTTGCCCGAGACATACTCTGTTGTGTTTCATTCTTTAATTGTTGGTTATCCCTTTCCAATTTTTTATTTTGTCTCATTACTTGGTCGAGGAACATTTTTAAATATGGGAAATCTGCATAATAACTTTGGGACCATGCTAGGTAGTCATGGCAACACTTAAGTTCCATATTTGGGTTTGACTATTGTAGATCTGTGTCTAAGGGCTTCTCCTGAACAATTTTTGTTTTTAAATCACCCCGAATGCCTGAGAACCCTTCACAATTGTGAAGGAAGGGAGGTAAATTTGAAACAAATTCATACTGAGTGTGATTTTCCTCTTCACAATTTTCATTTGTGTTTTTGTATGAATCCTCATTCTTCATAATTATCATTCGTATTGGGCCCTCCCTTTGTTTTTGTTTGCTCCTAATCATTTTGGACAACATACGCCCTACCCTTTTATTATTAAAATAAATTCCACACTTATCCTGAAACTATATGGTTCATTTACCCTGTTCTTTTGGATTTTGATCAACCTTTAAGCACATGGGATTTATCTGTTGATCAACATGATCCAACGACTTGTTCTTTAATCGGTTGAGGATTGATTCTTGCAACTGTTTGGGTGCAAACCTTTTCCTATTTTGTGTCACCCATGGTACAAGAATTAGGTCTACTTGGCCATCAAGAGACATGAGGGAATGGTCATGGAGTCAGACTTCAAGATGCATCTCCTGAGGTAAAGTCTGAGGAGAGTTGGATTCCTCAGTGTCCTAAGTTAAATCAATGATAGGGTCAGTATGTTGGGGAAAGAATTGATTTCTTTGAAGAAATGTTTCCCAATTATCCCCTATGTTGGTAAGGTGATACTCAACTAAGGTACGAATGAGACCATGATGAAATAGACTTGTCTCAGGGTTTGGACTTGGTCACTGATAAAATTTAGAAATTTTTTGAAGGCTCTTATGTAGATAGAAGGGTAGGTTTAAATGAAACCCTAGAAAGGTCATAAGTAATCGAATGTGGAAATAGAAATAAGGTTGTAGCATCCCTCACATGTAACAAATTGTTTAATTAACCACAGGAGACTGTGCCACCTTCATTGGAATAGATTGGTTGGCATACATTTAATGCGGTATTGTGAATGTTATGATGCCAAAACAAACTGGCACGGGATGTTTTTAACTTTCATGTTTTTGAACCATTTCTCCCTTAACTGAGGGAGACCTGTGGCCCGAGAAATAAATTCCTCATCAACCTAAAACTAAATATCCCCAACCTTAGCCTTGGTACCATTGAAATATTTCGTGAATGCTCTAGCCACTTCAATGTTAAATCACTTAAACGATTGTATAAACCCTAACCACCCTACCTTGGAGAGCATATCAGTTGCGTCATCATAAGTTAGTAACGCCTACAACCCATTTGTCTCTATCCTCAGGACAGGAGCCATAATTTCTCTTGAAGGGTTAATAACTAAGGTGGACAAGAAAACGAACAGGTGGTTTTTGTGAAGATAAGAACATTGTAGACGTAGCAAACCAAACCAATAAGAAAAGGGCGAAGTCTGACTAACATACTTGATGATAATTGAAAATCAGAAGAGTTGAAAACGTCCTAAAACCATCCAGCACTTGAAACCTTGATTACATCCCATAAAACAGAGGACAAGAGGATTCGAAACAGAGTGACTTATGTAATCCTTATGGCTTGCCATGAACCCTTGGTCTGAATTTGTGGACAGTCACATGGTTAAAGTAATGATTTTGTAGGCACTCAAAAGGTTGGGCTGAGACATAGGGACATCATCAAAGAGCATGGTGAAGCACAAGATTTGTATGGTCAAATGATATGTCAAGATCCGAGAGAGGGAAGGTCTTACCAAAACCATATATTTAATCAATTTGTCTTAGTATTCAAAAAGGTTTTGTCTAACCTCGACTCTCATTAAGTATTAAAAGGATTAATTAATCAATCCCACACAATTCCCTTTTAAATTGAAGTTTGGATCTAGGAAAAAGTTCTAATAATGAATTATACATAATTTATTCAACCTTCAAATGAACCATATCCCTGAGACTTTCTTATGGTACATAATATTAGGGAAGACAAAATGATAATCTTTGATCAAGGTGAAGGGGTTATGAAGATATTTTCAAAAGAGTTTTCCAAGTGATTTGCACGAAAGAGCCTTTAATTTCATGATTTTAAATCATGAAATTAAGGAGAGAATGGAATCATTATGTCACACAAGACACACTCACATTAAAGCGATAGGGAAAAATTTAAGCAATATTGACTAGCATTATTTAAACAACACATATTTACAAGAGATTTTTCAGTCTGATGAACACACATACTAGGCAGTGAGTAAAAGACAACTCTGCATTTCAAAAAGACTAAGGATAACAAGGTGCTAGTTGGGCATCCAACAGGATCTCACCCTGGTCATGTATTCTCACCCTAAAATCCAAACCACCTGTCATTTCCTAATAGAAATATGGAG
>JZKD02S2274903.1:20298-35269 GCA_000966675.3 Picea glauca
GATGAGGGATTTTGGTTGAGGTTGAGGTACAGGTTGGTACATGGTTGATGCACTTGTGTATGGTATAGATTGATTACATATTGAGGTACAATTTGATACATGGTTTAGGTTATTGGTAAAGGTTGGTTGGTGCAGGTTGATTGGAATAGGTTTACAACAGTATATCTCACAATGATAGTGTGACAGTGGTTCCATCATTCTACTTATACGTTAGGGCGGTTGGACAGGGCAAGGACAGGTGGTTGTAGACACCTTCTGGTTGTAGCCTCCTTAATTGGGGAGTTGGAGCTTCCCTCAGGTTGTAGCCTGAGTAACTAGGGGGTTGGAGCCTCCTTCCAGTTGCATCTAGAAAACAAAGGAAGTTGGTGCTTCCAATGAATATAATTCTTCAAGACATATAATAAAAATCATTCTGTGGTTTTCTCTCGCTTTGGGTTTCCACGTAAAAACACTAGTGTACTGTGTATGTGTATGATTGTTCATTTTTTCATTGTTTATTTACTCTGCAAATATTGGATGATAATGCTACATTGATATAACACTTGCATTATATGGTTTAAAAGGATTAGATTTCTCTATTACTGATTCACCCCCCTATCAGTAATCCAACAACACCTAACTGATGGATATATTAGCCTTGATGGTTCCCATATGATGATTTCCCGATCCCTAAAGAAAAACATAATTTCAAGAGAATCAAGAGTCGTGCCTCATATAAAAAAATGTCCCTAGTTCTGAGATTGATTATATTAAAACAGGTCTCGGCACTTACACCATCTTCATGGAAGAAGATTCTTTTTTTTCCCAACTTGATCCTGACCAGGATCAGATTTGGCATCTACAAATTAATGGGGAATATTCTTGTGAATATAATGGCGATGGGTTTATTTTATATTCCCCATCTGGTAGAACGCATCCATTTTCTTTTTGGTTGAATTTCTCTTGCACTAATAATATCACTGAGTTTGAAGCTTCGTGCCTTGGATTAGATAAAGCTCTGAAGTTAGGTTGCAAACACTTGAAGGTTTTTGGAGATTCAAAGTTTCTCATTAACATGGTCAAGAGAGTTTATAATCCTACCAAGAAGATATTTAGAAGCTATATTCAACTAGTAGATCCGCTAACTGGAGGTTTTTTGTCTTTTAACCTTGTCCATATTCGAAGGGAATGAAATTCAGTGGTTGATAAATTAATGGTTTTTACATCTAGTTCCTAGTAAGGAGTGTTATAAAGATAGAACTAATTGTGATGTTATCTCTCTTTATCTCCCTTATGTGCCTGACAATGATGAATCTGGGTAGATTTTGGAAAATGATGAATATATTTGTTGTTTCCTAGCAGGACAGGGGGATGAAGTGCCCTATTCCTCATGTATTCTAAATTTGAAACACAATGTCTATCCCAAGGGCCTTGTTCCTATGGAAACCATGTTTTCCATTAGTGATGTTCCCAAGCATGTAGGTCAAAACAACAAACAGTCTAAATGAAAGATTGGTCAAACTGTCTCCGTAAACATAGGCTCAGAAGATTATTTTCAAATTCCTTATGTAGGATCGCAATGCATCAAACAAGAGAATGGCATGTTTTAACCTTTTAGCCTTGTTCTAAAAGTTTAGACACATTTTCTTGGTCATATAAAGATTTGAGGAGCCTTGACCCTGGAGAAATTAATCACTCCATCCCTCTTGAGGATGCTAAGCTGGTCAGAAAAAGGAAATGACTTGACAATCCTAATCTGGATGTTGTGATTAGAAAATGTCTTGATAAAATCTTGGAGGAAAATGTCATTTTTCCAGTCCGCTACTCAAAGTGGGTCGCCAATATAGTTATGGTTAAGAAAAAGAATTGCAACATCTGGATTTGTGTAGACTTTAGAGACCTAGACCGGGCAAGTGTCAAAGACAATTTCCATTTTCCTTTCTATTGACAGGGGAAATTCCCTCTTTAATAGAAATTGGTTCTCCCAAATGAGAAATCACAATTAGACCTCACATTGTTTGGTATAAGGAACCCCTCCAGATTTTTGTCTGGTGTTACTGGGTTTTAATGGTTGGTTTTCAATTCTAAGATGCTAAATGAAAAATATAAATATGAGGTTTATTCTATATGCAAAGTGAAAATCTATTCTTAAGTTTCCTATCTAGGAGTGAGTAATTGAGAAAGCAAGAACAACACCAAATATATAACCACTTTTGTCCTCAGTAAGAAAGTGACTTGAGTAAATAAAATCATAAATATAAGTAACCAAATGTACAACCCAAATAAGTCTGATATTTCACAGCTAATTATAGTTCAATGCTTACAATTTCCAGACAAACATTTAAGAAAAAGACATATGTAATAAGAAGTTCTAGTGCTCAAAAAAAAAAAAGTTCCACATATTTGCATCATCAAAACCAAAATCCTTCTCCAAAATAGCTTGGCCAAGAATCTGACAACAAAGTTTGACAAAAGTTCAACAAGCAAAAACCCGTTCTACTTATATTTCATACTATTTATAATACATTATGTCTATTAACAATTTCTTTCAAGTACTTTCACAAAATTGTTTCTTTTAAATAAGATTCTCTCTTTCCCTTTACATAATCCCTAAAAAATGTTTGACAAGTTGAGTACATTCTTTGCAAGATGTTTGTGTTATAGCACAAAATGCCACACTTATGCATGTGTTCCATGGCCCAACCCTTTCCCAATGCTTGCTAGACTTTTCCCCCAAAAGACCTCTCAAAAATCACTTAAAAAACATTCCCTAAGAGCATATATGTAGGTTGTACTAATGAAACACACGAACATATGTGACTTTCCACACTGCAACCCGCCAATGCCCTCAAAATTTGTGAAAAAAAATATATTTTGTTTTTGTTTTCGGGCGTGCTTTTAGGTTGGACTCATTTCCCAACAACCCTTGCCCATACTCAATAGAATCAAACTCCCCAAACCTATTTGGGAATATATAAAACAAGCATTGAGGGATAAGGAGAGGTCAATTCCTTTTATGCAAAGTTATGTTTCCAACATCTAGTAAGCCTTCCTTCCCTATAATTCTCTGAGCAACACCCTTTGTAGCTTGGAAACTCCTTTTCCAACACTTCTTTCTCATATTATATGACTATACGTTGTCTCCTTATTCCTTTCTGAGTAATTGAAGGAATATTAAATTGGTTGAGTTGCTCTTGAGGATTCTTGGAGGAATCCATAAAGTTGGCTTCAAGATGGTGCCTAAAGGTTGGACAAGGTTGTAAATTACCTTTTCGACTTGCTGATAATAAAAGAGTTTGTTTTCCCTCAGATTTTGTCTTCAATGTATGATCATCTTTATGCTTACTTTGAATATGACATATGATTTTTCTTACATAAATAATTTCGTTTCAACCCATGTTGTGTATCTATCTTACAGGTTGGTTCCAGTAGAAGATCATGAGCTCTTCAACAACTTGGAGTCAGGATCGACATCAGATGGGAGAACAAGGTCCATATTATTTTCCCCTTTATAACCCTACTTCCTCCTAGTTTAAGTATATATTGCAATTAGCTTTGGTGTGCTTGTATTTGAGGGGAGACGGTTGTCTCTACCACTTAGTATTTCTTTGTTGTGATACAGACCTAACATCATGGGGAAAAAATCACTTCATCAGAATTGGTGACTCCACTAGGGATTCTCCTAGTTGGGTCAATTTGGTTGAGGTGTATTTCTTGCTTGATTTGTCTTTTTCTGTTAGTTCCTGAGTATTTTACAGATTCTTTTAGCCTCACAGCATCTGTTCCTAAGTATTTAAGCCCTTTGTTTTAGAGTATCCTTTTAATTTTCTGACCTCACCTTGCTATCCGTGAGTTGCATTGGTTACAGTCACGAACTTGTGTGAAGCTGAATTTTTTTCTTCTTCTTTTTCCTTTCTGGGTTGAATTCTTGGTTTGATAAATCACTTGGATTGTCATGAGTCTTTGTTTGGTTTTCTCTATCAAAGTTCTGATTGTTTGATGTACAAAAATATTAAAATATTTGCTTGAAATTTGTAGTATAAAGTTTGTTGGGTAGACTAAAAGAACAACCTTGTTTGTCTACATATCCAGATTCACTGTCTTTTTAGTGGTATCTTGGCTAAATACTTTTTCTCTGTTTGTCTTCTTTCTGCCTTGTTTCAAAAATAAAAAATAAAAAAATTGCATTTTCTTTGCTTTGATTTTCTTTTGTAAACGAAAAATATGAAAGAAATATATATGTTTGTTTGTTTGTTTCTCATTTCTTGAACCCTTTCCTTTTCTTTTTACAAGAAAAGATATAATTACTTAGCATTCGGGTAGTTTCATTATACTTTGGTAGTAGTATCCTTGAATTAAAAGAAAAGAATTCAGGAGTACAAGTTTTGCATTTCTTGTGTGCATTTGTTCTCATAAAGACAATAGTAAAGTGCATTTCAAGATGTCCTAAATCTTCCACTCAAACCTTTTGTTTTCATCTAAAAAAGAAAATAATTTGCTACATAAGCACAGTTGCATCCATTTTCACATGAATAAACTGCATTTTTGTTCTTATAATCCTTTTACTTTCGGAGTAGGTATAAACATCAAAATAGTTTCATATGCACCTTATCTGGCTAAGAACAACCCATTAAAATGAACGCATAACTAAAATTGATTAGAAACTTTCATTTTTATAGGGTAAACGAAAAATTTCAGGCTAGGGCCTCGGTGTAGGTTGGAGAGTAAATTTTTCCAAGGCCACTAAACAAACATAAGTGTATGAGATAGGGAGTGTAGAACCTAGTTGTCGTACAGGTTGGTCTAGAATCTCCTCTAACACAGGAGTTAAACACGAGGTCGCGTAAGGAATAGTTGAGGAGATTCCCCTCCAAAGTTGGACCGAGTGTAGTGGAGAGATCGTGTATTGGGGGTTTTGATCGTACCCTTACCTCCGTGAGAGGTAGTGCTTTCGAGGCTTCAGGATTTGTTACCCTTCCCACATGTTTGATCCCGATTGTCGATTGTACCCCCTGGGCACTGACTACGAGCCAGTAACCATAGTTACTTCTCCTAGGTGCATCACAAGGTGGCTACGGGAGTTTGTTGTAGTACATCGGACAATTCAGTAAATGTAGACACAAACTAATCTCCCTAGTTTCACCCTGAAAATAGAACAAAACAAGACAGTATACTAAAAATTCCTTAGATTTCAGTTACCATATATTAAGAAGATCCAAAACATACCTTTTAAATGTTGTAGATCTGACCTCACCAATGTGATCCCAACTCCGTTGTAAGGCTTATGGAGAAGTATCTGCAAAGAAACACAAGCCAGCAAAGACAAAAATAATAGATTATATTCGATGTTAAACTATGTATGTGATCAAGGAATCATACAGTATGGACAAATAACATTCATATAGGAAAGAAAAAGTATATATGTATTGAATAATGTGGAAGAAAGATACAATAGAATGCCTTGATGTTGCCAGGTTCCTTCCAATAGTTACTTGCTTCCCAAACACTTCTTCTCCAACGAGTTCTGAGACTGTAAGTTTGAATATAATAACAATCTATCTTGACAACATAAATCATAAGCCTATCATAAGCCCTTCAGCTGAGAATTCTCAAAAGCTGACACAAAAATCTAACTCCAAATCTGATCCAAAAAGATAACTTCCCCATGAGAACTACTCTCCTTTTATAAGTTGAAAGGATAAAGTGAGGAGGTTAGGATGATCCCATGAGAATAGGGATGTGACTCAAATCCAAATTGATCGGAGGCCACCTCAACCTCGAAGCTTCTATTCTAGAAGCGTCAAGAAGCTTCTATTTTTCCTTCATACGGGCGATCTTCGCACCCTTAACACTAAACAAACTGCGATGATTTCACAGGCCATTGTGGTGCAACCTACGTTGATATTAAATATCCACACCCTTAACACTGATCAAGGTGAGACGATCCTTCATTACAAGTTTTTTTACAAAGGAAAAGATAATTTCATCTCTCTGGGAAAGTTCATCTTCATTCTTCTTCAGGGATTGAAGGCAATTGATCCTTCTAGAGACAAAGGATAGGTGTACATTATTAACGGTCATAAGGGTGATGAAAATAATGTGTAATAGTAATCCCCCCAAAGTATGAAGTTAGAACATAGTGGTAGCTGAAATACTTTGTCGAGTGTGTGTTGGAAACAATGAATACGTTAGTCAGAAACATGCCAACAAACAAGGGAATACAATACAATAATATATCATCACTGAGGTAAGAATTCCCATACTCATAATACAAATGACTCAAATAATAAATGTCGACATGCAAATATCCATGTCAAGTAATACAGGTCATGGCCATCAAACATACACAGTGGATTCATGCCATTATAACTCAAATACGAACATAGCCACCAAAAATACATTGTGGATATATGTGTTAAAGACTGAAATTTGAACATAGCCATGAGACATACAGTATTGATCTACGCAACAGTATAATCTGAACATACTCCAACGCAACCTGAATATGTTAGAAAAGATCCAGTGTCTTCATCTCCACCATTCCATAGTACGAATCTAACCATGCAAATACATGTGTTGAAGTCGAACATGATAGAAACCACTTGATTACAGGTCATTAGTGTATATCATTAACAAGTGAGAGGGAAATCACCATTAATGTCAATGATTCCCAAGGTACACTATTACAATCCAACGAGTGTGAATTTATGAGTTGAAGTCGAACACTCGACGGAATCTCCCGATTAGGGATCAATAATGAAAACCCATTGTCAAAAGCGAGGAAACCTGTCATTGAGGCATGCAAGTTCCAAGGTACCAATTAGTTTCTAAGTCTAATTCCTGGATAATGAGTTGAAGTTGATAGAAAAAGACTCATCATAGGAGGGCCTTAATGTATCCCCCATCAATGACATAAAACATGTAACAAGATTTGAAGTAGATCAGAGTAACAAGTGATTTAGGACTGACTCAGGGATTTGTGACGCAATAGAAGGATTAAGGACTACAGAAATTTCCGACACAATAGAAGGCTTTCTGTGTCGAACTTATCTTTGAACATATTGACGACACAACAATTTTCTTGGCAATACTAACTCAACAAAAGGATCATAGACCAAAGTGTAATCTTATAAAGAAGTATTATCAAAAGACAAGCAGATTTTTCCAACCATGACACAAAGCGATTGAAAGGGTTTCATGTTCAAGAGTGACTTACTTCCATAAAATATAGGTTTAGACACATTTCTTTCCCAATTTTCCCCCGCCATTTCTGGCAAGTTCTTCTTTATTTTTACACAAGCTTGGGGACGATAACATATGCTTGAATTGTAAGCTCATCCTTCGAATGAGTCCCTCGGAGTATGTTTAACAAACCCTAGGAAGGAGTGATTTGGTCCCATATGGGCCTTCCAATGTTTGTTTTACGAGTCCAAAGAAAGTAAACTTAGTGGTCTTTTCATATAAAGAACTTAAAGAGGACTCCATAACTTCTTCCATTCATGCTTGATTAGAGTGTTCATTTTTCGTAAAGTAGTCTGATCAAACTGAAAAAGAGATAAACTACCATTGAATAGACATGTTTTCTAATTCACTTTAACGAGCGTGAAAGACAACAAGATCGCTTGACAATATTTTTATATTTAGAGAGTCTGAAAAGAGATTAAAGAGAACTACATGGGGTTCTCTTTTCGTATAACCTCTACGAGTCCAAAAAAAGTGATAAAAGTAAACTCAATTACATTATCATTGATTTACGAGCATGAGAAAGAACAAAGACTAAGCTCAGGAATGTTTTCATTTCTACACAAGCTTAAAACAAAACAAAACCATGCTTAGGATAGATTTTATTTTTACACAAGATTAAAACTAAACAAAACTATGCTTGGACATGATTTCATTTTTTACACAAGTGTGAACCAGAGGAAACTATGCTTGAGGTAGGTGGTTTCATTTTTACACAATCTTGAACCAGAGAAATCTATGCTTGTGACTTCTCAATGCATGGTTCACAAATTCGCATGGTTGGTACTTTTCCCCCAGCTTAAGAAGCTAGTGGCTTAACTTTAGCATGAATTCCAAAGGCTAGAAGCATTTCCCCCCAAGCTTCGTCTCATCCAATGGCACAAGCCGATGAAATGAAGCTTTAAATACTATACGTAATGAAGTACTTGACTCAATTGAAGAGGGGAGAAATCTATTTCATTTTTTAACAAGCTTTCAACAGAGAATAAAAACTATGCTCGAGAATCCAAGTTCAATTCTCATACTGTTGTTTCATTGTTTAAAAAGCTTGACACAAGAGAAGAACTATGTCTATAACCTGTGTTTCATTTGTTAATGAGGTTTCCACAGAGACGCAAAACTATCATCGCAGTTGGTTTCATTTTTTAACGAGCTTGAAATCAGAAAACCATGCTCAAAGTTGGTTTCATCTTTTAATGAACTTGAAATCAGAAAACCATGCTCAAAGCTAGTTTCATTTTTTAATGAGCTTGAAATCAAAAAACCATGCTCAACGTCTGTTTCATTTTTTAATGAGCTTGAAATAAAAAAACCATGCTCAAAGCTGGTTTCATTTTTTAATGAGCTTGAAATCAGAAAACCATGCTCAAAGCTAGTTTCATTTTTTAATGAGCTTGAAATCAGAAAACCATGCTCAAAACTGGTTTCATTTTTTAATGAGATTGAAATCAGAAAACCATGCTCAAAGCTGGTTTCATTTTTTAATGAGCTTAAAATTAGAAAACCATGTTCAAGCTCTCTTCTTGATCATGGCTTCCAAGAGGACAATGCTCTAGAAGCACGCCATGTCACAGGATAAAACTTGGTCATGGCTTCCAATATATCTTCATTGGATGGAAGAAACACTCTCTAAAAGGAACACATGTCGTGGGTCGCGACAAGGGAAAGGAGATCAAGCTCTAAAATCTCTATCAAAGAGATCACCATGTCAACTACTGAATATAAGTCATAAGAGATTGAGCTTACAGTGAGAGGCTCATCTTCATCAGCAGTTGAAGGCATGGGAGACAACACCACATAATTGACCTATGGTGAGTGTGATATCGTATGCATATAAGAATAGTTTAGGGAGGTCATTAGGTTGGTAATCAAGTCGGGGACAACAAATGAAAGTTGATCAATAGTCACAATTCTTCCATCACGAGGGAAAGATATCATATGAAAAAGAGTGGACACAATAGATTTAATGGCATAGACATAATATCTCTTAAGAATTAAATCGAAATCCAAGGGGTATTGGACTACCATGACATCAATAAAGACATTTTTCCCTCCTAAAGTTATAGAAAATTGAGGAAGGATCCCTAAATCTTGATTGGTTCTTTTGTTAAAAGCTAACAGATTCTGTGTAACTAGCACAAGCTGAGGAAAACCCAAAGCTTGCCAAGCAATAGAGGAAAAAATACTAATAGACACACCATCATCCATCAACGTATGCAGAATGTCCCGACCACAAACATGTACTGTAATCTTGAAAGTAATGTGAGAGGGAAGACGAGGTCCAGTAATTAGGGATGGTCTCATTACTTGGAGGAGGTTCCATAGGATAAGGAGGAATGCCCCCAGCATGGTAGAGTCTATATCAGTGAAAACAATGTGGACAGTATTGGGTGTACTCTCTAGAGGGAGAGTAGGATCGACCGATGAAGGGATCGAATCAACCATTGGGGTTTCATGCTCTAATGGAGAATGGGGTTGATGGATGGAAATAGATTGATCGCTTGGGTTTCACTCTCTAATGGGAGAGTGGGATCGACCGAGGATGAAATCGGATCGACCACTTTGTCAACTGGTTCAACTGAGGATGTGACCATATTGACTACCTGATCAATCAGACTAACCAACGAAGGGACCATATTGATCATTCCATAAAATACAGGTGGGTTAAGAGAAATTCTATGATAAGCAGTCGAAATTTGAGGTTGGGAAACAATCATGTCTTCTAGTAATTTCGAGGCTTCATCCATAAAAGGGAAAAGGTGAGTTTTATGACTCCCTCTGCATAACCTACAAGGGAACTTGACTCTACTTTTCTTCTTCACAGCGGTATCTTGACTAGTTGATGGGAGGTCATCATCATGTTGTTCAGAGGCTGATGACATGGACTGGGGAGGGCGTGTAGACCATGCTTCTATAACCTTCTATAGACTAGGGAAATTTTTAAGAAGATGGCTACCCTTACAAATCCTGCAAGGTTACTTGGACTTACGGGTTTTTTGGGTGATCTTGGCATCATCAACACTCCCAACACGATCATCAGTAACTGGTTGTTTTCCAACATGTCTGGTAGTGGTTGGAAGTTTTGACCCTTTCTTAATTTTCTTCTTCTTAATATTTCTTTTCTTCTTCTTTTTATCCACCGAGTTATTAGCTTCAAATCTTTCACTCAACGAAGAAGATGAAACGGAAGAATAAATTTCAAGTAAAGAAAGAGAAGAATATTTTACTGGTGAAGAAGGCGAAGGATCAACATGAGGTTGATGCTCTTGGGGGGGAAGTGCTTATAATTGAAGCACTCGCTGCATTTGGGATTACTGGAGTAGAAAACAACCACACTGACAATCCAATTGTGAGACCTGGAAGGCTCAAAGTAGTGATGTAAGGAGGTCCAACGTTTTCATAAGATGGGAAAAAAAAAGGTTCCCCTGAAGCAGGGGTTGCTTCATTGGTCGTTCTGGAAACTGACACCATTAAGCACAGATCCAATCAAGATTCTATAAGGGAAAACAAACAACACATGCTAAAAATCTAGGAAGCAAACAAGCAAACAAAACCTCCTCACAATGAACGCACTAGTTGGTGATGAGATCCAACGTCATGGGAACAATGTAAGAAGGGGTTGAGATAGAGCAAGTGGAAAAGTTACGTTGACGACCTACTTAATGGACTTACACCTTGGTGCAAGCTTCCACACAATAAACATGGATTTACCCTCCAAGGAGCCTGAGTGAGTTTGGCCAACGTCGATTTCAGGTATAGAAAAGACTTTCCCCTTCATCGACACCTCGTGTATGAACCCTAAATAAAGGTCACTAAGGTTACCAAATACAACAATGATGTCTGGGGATACAGTCGACAATCTGATATACGTGTAAGGGTAGGGTAACTAAGCCCAAAATCGACTTGAGAAGGCCCGCACAGGGCTTTTTTCTCAAGTGACCCCCAATAATATGCGCAAGCACTACACCAACACCAACAAAGCAAGGTTAGTAACTTTTTTGACCTTAATGAAACCTCGTTATTGAACCTTGTGTGAGAAGGGATTCCCGGGACAAAATGTAGTAAATGTATTTCATCGCTCCCTAACTCAAGATTCTATGTTTGTTTACAGCTTTGTAAATTTATCTTTCACACCTATTCCAAATCCCTACAACTAATCTAATGTAGGTTGCAAAGAGCCCTAGAAATAAAATTTTCTATGTAGATTTGTAATTAACGCGTACATTATATTAAGTTGTTGTTACTCAAGAGGAAAATGGCATGGACTAAATGATGGTTTGACCAACTCTAAACAATGCAAAGAAATGAGAATTCAAATATTTCACTTCGATGAAAGCTATATTACGAGAAGGAGAAAACATTTATCATTCCCAGATGCACAATGTCCCAAAATTTTATTAAACTTGTCGATATCAATATCCTCAAGAAATGATCCAAAGAGATTATACACCAATACATGATTCTTGGCCCCCTCAAGACCAAAAATGCCAAAAACCATGCAATTTTGCTACTTCAAATGCAATGATTCCCCCAATCTAATGCAAAGCAAGAAATTAAAACTTTTTGTTTTCAAAGATACACTAAAAGCAATAGAAAATCTCTTTAAAAACAAAGCAACCCAAACACTGAACTATTCAATACAAAGAATAAGAGTTCTTTCACTAAATAATTCATAATAAAAAAGGCTTTGTCAATGAAAGAAACTCGAAGCAAGAAAACCCAAATATTTCATACGCAAACAAGCTAAAACAAAGAAAAGATGGCTAAAAACAAACTTAACAATGTCAAACACACTGTAACCAGACTCAAAAAATCACCCCAAAACCATATCTAATATATGGGAAAGGAAAACCACCAACAAAAAAAAAATTCACACAATCGTCGTAGGCTACTAGACTAACACGGTGTGAGGATGTTGATTCGTTGCAAGTCATTGAATACTATAGTACGACAATGTCGTACTGTCTCTCAAAGCAAGGTGTGTCAATCAATGAAAATGAGGAAAAAATAAAAAATAAAAAAATATGAAGGTTTTCCAAGGAAATAGACAGTCAGAGAGTCAATATGGATCTCCCAGTGACTCAAAAAACAGAACCCAAACAATCAAGGCAAGAAAGAAAGGAAAAATACTACTAGGAAAAAAATGTGTTCCCCAGTATGGTCACCAATTATGTTATCGGACAATTCGGTAAATGCTGACACAAACTGATCTCCCTAGTTTCACCCCGAAATTAGAATAAAACAAGACAATATACTAAACTTTCCTTAGGTTTCAGTTACCAAATAAGAAGAGGATCCAAGACATACCTTTTAAATGTTGTAGACCTAACCTCACCAATGTGATCCCAACTCCATCATAAGTCTTATGGACAAGTATTTGCAAATAAACACAAGCCAACGAAGACAAGAATAACAGATTCTATTCGATGTGAAACTATGTACGTGATCAAGGAATCATACAATATAGAAAAATAACATTCATATAGGAAAGAAAAAGTACATGTGTATTAAATAATGTGGAAGAAAGATACAACCGTATGCCTTGGTGTTTTCAGGTTCCTTCCAACAATTCCTTTCTTCCCACACACTTCTGCTCCAACAAGTTCTGAGACTATAAGTTTGAAGATACTAACAATCTATCTTGACAACATAAATCATAAGCCTATCATAAGTCCTTCAGCTGAGAATTCTCAAAAGCTGACACAAAAATCTAACTCCAAAGATGGCCCAAAAAGATAAATTTCCCCATGAGAACTCCCCTCCTTTTATAAGCTGAAAACAATAGGGTGACGAGGTTAGGATGATCCCATGAGAACATGGATGTGACTCAGATCCAAACCAATCGGAGGCCACCTCACCCTCGAAGCTTCTATTCTAGAAGCGTCGAGAAGCTTCTCTTTTTCCTTTGTATGGGCGATCTTCGCACCCTTAACACTAAAAAAACTGTGATGATGTTGCATGCCACTATGGTACAACCTATATCAATCTTAAATTGTTGCACCCTTAACACTGAGCAAGGTGCGACGATCCTTCTTTACAAGGTTTTTTACAAAGGAAAAGATAATTTCATCTCTTTGGGAAAGTTCATATTCACTCTTCTTTAGGGATTTAAGGAAATTGATCCTTATAGAGACAAAGGATAGGTGTATATCTTTAACGTTCATAAGGGTGACGAAAATAATGTCTAACACCCTCCCCCTCAAAGGCATTGGCTTAATCAATATGGCACTTTCGTACTGATCAGTCAGACCGAGATCGCAAACATTGATCCTCCGGAATTCAATGCTTCAGAACTAGATGAGGTAACCATTGAGGACCTTGGAAGTGGGGATCTCACTCCACACTTTAATCCTTTGTTACCAGAAACTTTTCCATTTCCAGTTGTAGGAGTCCCTCCTCCCAGATCGAACTTCGCTAATAGTATCTCTCTCCACTGGGCCACTATGGACAACACTTCGTCAATGGCAGGGTCGGGAACCCCTGCTACTCCCAGCTCGAAGAGAGTTACAAAGGGGATCTTTCCTCCTGGTATGTCAGCTCAAATGACCAATTGTGTTCCATCCACCATCATCGTGATGACCAGGAACATTGCCTCGCTAGTTGTCAATCCCACTCGAGTCTCGAGTGTAGTAGAAACATTTTGATCTACAAAAAATTCTTTCTCTTATGGAATGTCATTAGTGGACATGCTTAACGCATTGGTTATCTCTCATCCAACGTCCCAGTTTTCGAATGTCAGCAAAGGGAGCACTCCATCTCCTTACCAGGCCAAGTCTTGGGGCATAAGACACATTCCTCTGGCAACCTCGTTCGTCGGAAGTGGACCCATCCAATATTTCGGCCCCAACCATGCATGGGGATAGGGCACTTCCATGGGTAGCGGACCTCAACCAGCTAGTATGTCATCCACATCAACCTCTTTCACACTTTACGGTGGGTTCGGGAATAATATTTTCACTTTATTTGCAGTGTCACTAGGGGGAAACCCCTTCCCAGGTCAGTATGCCCTTGGAAATTACCGTTGTATTTGCTAGGGGCATTGTTAGGGAGTACCCCTCTCCAAGGCTAGTGGAATCCCTCGCAAGGGATGTCACAAGGGGGAATCCCCTTTCCTGGTCAGCCAAGCCCCATGCCTAGATTCGTTCCTTTGCATGGGGGGTCCATTGGGGGAAACCAGGTTTTTTATTTTTGGAATCATATGGGTGGAAGTTTTCCTCCATTTAACCAGGGAAAGCAAGGATTCATCCCAATATCTAGTTCAATAGAAAACTCTTTCTGGAATCCTAGTTCTAGTTACAACCCAGGACCTTCTTTTCAGGCTGATCATTAGTCAATGATGCAGCCTAGGTTACCATTTCTAGAAATTTTTCATTTTCCAGACTTATCCAAGTTGATGAATGATCCCATTTGTCACGACCCAAATTGTCCTTCGGTCCCAACTAAACCACCTTCGGAAATTCCTAAATTTGAGGGGGAAAGTGGAGAGGACCTGTAGTACCATGTTACGACTTTCCACTTGTTGTGTTTGTCTAACTCGCTCAATGATGATTTGATTAGATTGTGTTTGTTCCAACATACTCTTACTAGAGGCACTACCAAACGTTATATTGAACTTGAGAGGGGAAAGTAATCAACGTTTGGGGACCTAGCCATGGTTTTCGTAAACCATTTCCAACTCCCTGTCTGGTACGATGTCGGGACATAATTGCAACTTCGGGAGTGTTTTCAAAAGAACAGACAATCTTTCAAG
>JZKD02S2274914.1:20504-35268 GCA_000966675.3 Picea glauca
ACCATTCTAGCGAGTCTTTCACTCTGTATTTTTACAGTCTCTGTACATTTCTTTCATTAATAGAAATCGTGTATTACTGTATATCTGTGTTTATGGTTGCATATCTGATACAATTACGTTATATTATTGAATATCTATGATATCTCTATGCATTTCTTTATTATATCTCCGCTCGCATTTCGCGGCGAAAATAATCCGGATCATGTCATTAATTCTATTGTTTTATGAATCATTAATAAATAAAGAAGTTATCGGTATGAGAATGAAGTCCAAGGGTGGGCTTGTAGGTCGCATACCTCTCCCTGTGTCTGGATGGGTATGTTACAGTTTGGTATCAGATCTTCTGGTTGAAACACTGAGCCGGTATGGGCCAGGTCTGTTGGTCAGAGTCTCGTGGTCGAGATCGAAATATGACTGTGAAGTTGAAAATATCAGGAGGAATGGCATTGTAGAAGCTATGCAGGAGACAAAATGTCATAGATCCTTTGTAGGGGTTCGAAGGATCATGACCGTCCCCTTTTAATTTGGGAGTGATTGCCATTGTGGGATCAGGAGAGATCCAGGGTCGTTGGATTAGAGGATAGGTGAATCTGGGCTGCCTGACCCAGTGGTAAGTGCATGGGATTTAACCCTTTGGAAATGAATAGGGTAAGAAATCTCGCAAAGTCCAAGTTCGCGAAAGGATCACAATCATTGATCGAAGGAAAGTGTGGACCATTGATCTAGTCCCAAGAAACTCGCGAGTTTGGATATCGGGAGAAGAGAGGTGAGCAGTCCTCCAACTTCACGACATGTGAAGTCCCGAGTTCATGAAGGAAATCTCAATTGTTGGAGCACGAGGAGATATGGACCATTGATCTAGTCCTGAAGAATTTTGTGAGACGTGAAGTCCCGATTCGCGAAGGGGGAGAGAAGAACCATCAGATTGCGGGGATTGTGGACCATCGATTTGACGCGAGCACAAGTTCGAGAGTCGGAAGAAGGGAGACAAGAAATATTTCGACAACACGAAGCACTCAAGAGATTGGCCCCATGTCATAGCGAGGGGTCACATTGATGAAGGTTAAGGGAAGGAACTAGCACTCACTAGGCTCTAGTTCGAGAGTTAGGAAGTTGGGAGAGTCAAGGTTGGCTCATATGAAAATACCTGACATGTGAAGTTATGAAGCTCCCATGAGATTGGCCCTAGGTCATAGTCGGAGGTCACATTGGTGAAGGCTAATAGAGGAGCTAGCATGCACTAGGCTCCAAATCGGGAGTTCAGAAGTCTAAGAGTCGGGGTTGGCTCATATGCAAACACCCAACAAGCGAAGTCGCGAAGCGCATTTTGGTTAGGCGAGTGGTCACAGCCGCAGTTTCTAGTCGTGGTCACCTGGGGAAGTAGTTTGAAGGAAGCGTCGGTGCAAGATGAAATTTTGTGTCAGCCAAGGATAACATGACACTGTTATTTTCAGAGAATGGGGATATGATCTCCATGAAAAAAAAAAGAGAGAATTGTAGCATGGTTTGAAATTTGTGTTTATCATATGCATAATTCTAATAAAATGGTTACTTGCACATTTTGCATAATTAAGGAGCTTAAGCACATCAACTTAGGATGCATATTGAGGAAATGGAAGAAGGAAAGGGAGCCTCCAGTCATGATAAGGAGGCCGAAGGCCAGAATACCAGAGTTGGTAATGCCGAGAGAAATTCCAACGGACGCAAGGGAAAAGGAGAGCAGGAAACGTTAATAGAAAAAATAAGAAGCATGAAGATGGAAGTGCAGAGATAAAAAGAAAACAACAAGAGACTGATGAGAGAACAAATTCAGATAAATGATCGAGTGTTGCAGAGCTTAGATCAGTTGCAGAGGCAAATGAAGAAGGGATCAAACTCAAGGCAAGAGGAAGAAGGTAGGTGTCATGAAAGAAGAAATGCTCATGGAAGAGCTGGTTATTCCAGAAGTGCTAGAAGATCTCATGAACACCACTCACCTCCTCACTTAGAAATAAATTTTTATGCATCGGATGATCCCATAAGCAGTCCAGAAGTGTCCCTTGTCAGACAACAAAGAAGGAAGAAAGAGGTAGATAGTTTTCAAGGAGAGCTAAGGAATCTCAAGACACCTTCCTTCGATGGTGAAAGATAAAGGGAGGATGATACTGAAGCATGGTTTCTTAGGCTTAGGAGATATTTTTAGTTTCATAACTATTCATCAAACCTGGAAGCCAGGATTTCCACCTACCATTTACACAGGAAAGATGCAATGTGGTGGGACCAAATGAAGCAAGTGGAACATGTTAATGAAAGTAGGATCACTTGGAAGCAGTTCAATAAGTACTTCCAGAAGGAGTACCTCTCAGATAATTTCTATGACAAGAAAATGCAGGAGTTATTTGAACTCAGGTTGGGAAGCATGACTATGGCAGAGTATGAGAAGAAGTTCTTGGGATTGTTAAAATATGTCAAGTTCATTGGTGATGAGAAAGTGAAAATACAAATATTTCTAAGTGGATTGCGAGCCTTTTATAAGGAAAAGATCAAGTATTATGAGCCTAAGACCTTGAATGAGGCGATCAGGAAGGATAAATTCCTGTATGAGCAAGACCAGGGAAGAGAGTCTCTGTAGAAGTCTTGGAAGGAGAAGAAGAATGAGAAATTCGATCAGAGGAGGAAAGGATTCAAACCCTCCTTCAATAGAAATGAGCCTATTAGAAATCATCAAGATCAATATGCTATGGGGGATTCCAAGAAAGAATATCCCTTGGGAAAAATGGGAAGACCACCATTCCAATGCTGGGGATGGAAGGAAGATCACCTGTACAAGGATTTCCCACACAAAAAAGATAGAGTGAAGATTGTGCACCACATCCAAGAGGCTACAAAAGTCAAAGATATGGGAATAATCTATGCATCTTTAAATGACCGTCAAGCAGAGTACTAGTCCAATATGATCGAGGTGGAAGGTAAGATCATAAATCAACCTATTACTATTTTGATTGATTCATGAGCAAGTCATTGTTACATTGATCCTAAGATAGTGGATAGATTGCATTTGGAGAAAAGTAAACTTGGAAAGGTGAGTTTGGTTCAGTTAGCCACTGGAACCAAAAGAAGAATCCATGATATGGTCAGAAGTTGTTCCACAAGTCTTAATGGCGTGAATACTAGTACTAATTTGAATATCATGGCATTGGGGTCTTATGATGTTCTGATTGGGATGGATTGGTTGGACAAGCATCATGTTGTCCTAGATTGTCATAACAAGACATTTACATGTCTGGATGGAAATGGAAAACAAAGCACTGTTAAAGGAGTTCCAAGACCCATCTCTATAAGGGATATTTCAGACTTACAGCTGAAAAGATGTTTTAGAAAATGATGTCAATTATATGCAGCTCATGTGGAAGAGCCAGTTGATGCAAAGGGGCCAAGCCTTGAATATTTCTCGGTACTACAAGAATTTGAAGATGTATTTCAAGAAATACCTGGATTGCCACCAATAAGGGAGATAGATTTCTCAATTGATTTAGTGCCATGAGTTGCCCCGATGTCAAAAACACCTTACAGAATGAGCACACCAGAGATAAAAGAATTACAAATGCAGTTGGAGGAATTGTTGAAGAAAGGGTACATATGTCCAAGTGTTTCAACTTGGGGAGCACCAGTGATTTTTGTCAAAAAGAAGGATGGAACCTTGAGGATGTGTATTGACTTCTGACAGCTAAACAAGTACACTATAAAGAAAAAGTATCCTCTACATTGAATTGATGAACTCTTTGACCAACTAAGAGGAGAAAATATATTTTCAAATATTGACCTGAGGGCGGGATACCATCAGGTAAGAATCAAGGAAGAAGACATTCATAAGACAACCTTTAGGACCATATATGGGCATTATGAATTTGTAGTGGTGCCTTTTGGACTGACCAATGCACCAGTTTTCTTCATGTTCTTAATGAATGGCATATTCAAAAATTATTTGGACAAGTTTGTCATAGTATTCCTAGATGACACACTTATCTATTCTAAGTCTGAAGAGGAGGATGAACATCACTTAATATTGGTATTGCAAGTACTGAGAGAACATCAGTTGTATGCCAAGTTGAGTAAGTGTTCTTTTTATCAAAAGCATTCCATTACTTGGGACACATTATTTTAGAGTAGGGCATAGTAGTAGATCTAGAGAAGATCGAAGCCATTAGTGGATGGCCAACACCCATAAATGTGTCAGATGTCAGATATTTTATGGGATTAGTTGGCTACTACAGAAGGTTCATAGTAGGGTTCTCTAGGATTTCTCATCCCATCACTTCTTTGAAAAAGAAGGGAACTAAATTTGAGTGGACACTCAAGTGTGAATTTTTTTTTACTCTGTTGAAGGAATTACTTACTAGTGCGCCTGTGTTAAAGATTGCTGACCCAAATGAAATTTTTGTGGTATGTATAGACGGTTGTAAGGAAGGACTTGGGGGAGTCCTTATTCAAAATGGACATGTCATTGGATATGAGTCCAGAAAGATTAAGGAACATGAGAGGAACTATGCCACACATGAATTGGAACTTGTTGCCATTGTTCACACCCTGAGGATGTGGAGGCATTATCGCATGGGGAAGAAATTCGAATTAAGAACATACCACATTGGCTTGAAGTATCTTTTTGAACAACCAATCTTGAATGCTAGGCAAACAACATGGCTGAAGTTTTTAAGTGAATATGACTTCGATATCAAGCATATCAAGGGAAAGGAGAATAAAGTTTCCGATGCACTTAGTATAAGAGTGCATATCATGCATGCTACTGTTGTCAGTATGCATCAGTTAGACTTGAAGAGCTGAATTTTAGATGGTCTTGTTACAGACCAACATTACCTACAGGTAAAGGAAAACTTGCAGCAAGGAAATGTACAACAGAAAATAAAGGAGTATGAGATAAAGGAAGATGGATTACTCATGCATAAAAATAGAATCTATGTTCCTAGTTCCGAAGAACTAAGGAATGTGGTATTGAAGGAAATGCATGATGTTCCTTATGCTGGACATCCCGGATACCAGAAAACAATTACAGTAATAAGAAGCCAATTCTTTTGGCTGGGAATGAAGAAGGATGTTGCTGATCACATCACTCGATGTATGGAATGTTAGAAGGTGAAGGCTGAGCATAGGCACCCAGCGAGTTTGTTGCAGCCATTGCCAATCCCTGAGAAGAAATGGGAAGTGATCACCATGGATTTCATCACAGGATTACCCAGAACGAATAAGAAACATGATTCAATCATGGTGGTGGTTGACAAATTAACAAAGGATGCTCATTGTGTGCCCGTGAATACAACACATACAACGACTAATATTGCAAAAATTTTCATGAAGGAAATTGCTAGGTTGCATGGGATACCTAGGACAATCATCTCGGACAAACATATGAAGTTTACCTCCAATTTTTGGAGGGGGTTGTTTAAAGGATTTGGAACAAATATAAACTTTAGCACAACATATCATCCCTACAAAGATGGGAAAACAGAGAGAGTCAATCGAATAATTGAAGACATGCTGAGAATGTATGTGATGGATAAGCCATACAAGTGGGAATATTACTTACACTTGGTTGAGTTTGCATATAATAATGGGTATCAAGATTCATTGAGAATGAGCCCATTTTAAGCCTGGTATGGTAGGAAATGCAATACTCCAATGAGTTGGGACAATCCAACAGATAGAGTGGTACTTGGGTCGGAGTTGCTCAAGGACATGGAAGACTAGGTGATCAAGATTAAGCAGAATTTAAAGGCAACTTAGGATAGACAGAAAGTTTATGCAGACAAGAACATGACAGTTAGAGAATTTAAAGTAGGGGAGCATGTACTTTTGAAAGTGAATCCCAAGAAAATCTCTTTGAAATTGGGTAGTATTACAAAGATGGCAGCCAGATTCTGTGGTCCATTTGAAATATTGGACAGAATAGGGCCAGTTGCATACATACTTACATTGCCTTCTTCCATGAATGTGCATAATGTATTTCATGTATCTTTATTAAATAAATATGTACATGACCCTAACCATGTTATTGATTGGCATATGATTTAGGTATAGACAGAGGGAGACTTCCAGGTTCATCCAGTGCAGGTATTGGAAAGAAAGGTCAAAATGCTCTGGAATCGATCTATATAGCTTGTAAAAGTTCAGTGGACCTGCTACAGTCCTGAAGTTGCTACTTGGGAGCATGAAGATGCCATGCGGGTAGATTTCCCGCAACGTTTTGAATAAATTTGAGATTTTTATCTCTATTTTGTATGTGCACTGAGAACAGTGCCAAAATAAGGGGGAGGGGATGTAACACCCCAGGTTTTGAACCCCCCATTTTAAATAATGTAATGTTACAATGTTGAGAGGCCTGAGTGCCCAAACAATTATTAAAGGGCCAGTATGCCCAAGAAATGTAATGTTTTGATCATCATTAATAATAATCACATCGCTGGCTATTAGACAGATAAGGACTAGAGTTATAGAGGGATATGATTCCACAAGAGAGGGGGATTGGGAGGCTAAATGTTTATTCCTATGTTAATTACCTTTTTGCCTAAGGGAGGGGATCAGTTACGTGAGCTTCTTGGGGAGGCCATGAGGTTCTTGATTTCCCCACGAAATACTTAAACCCACCCCTGGTCCTATTGTGGGGTTGGTTATTGTTTCGTCCGCTCCGTCTCCTTTGCGTTACCCCATTATTTCCCTCATGCACCCCTCACACACTCCCATGCACTCACCTACCTCCTCCATCCATCCTCACCTGCGTCTCAGTCTCGGGAAGGGGGACCTGAGTACTTTATCAGTGAGGTTATGGCACTTTGTTTATGAGTAAAATCATGGGTGATGTGATCTTAGTTAAAGGAATATTCTTGATCTATTGAGGCACATACTTGGTACATGTTTATAGGCACTATTGGATGCATAGAACTTGTTGGTGCATGTCTGATTTTGATGAAGTATATTTGTTGGTGCATGTCTGATTTTTATTGGCATATCTTGTGGTTCATTGTGAGAGGCATTGGTTAGAGGTATTGGTATATGACTGGTACACACTTGAGGCTACATAGTAGTGAGGTTTTTGGCACATGGTTTTATGTGAGGGTTTATTGTATTTGGCTTGTGGATAGTGTGATGTATTGATATAGGATGTTTGATTGTTATATTGTTATATGACTTTGGTATATGGTTGAGATACAAGTTGGGACATATAGTTGATGAGTTGGCACATGCATGAGGTGTATGGTAGGGTGATGTTGGTACATCATGGTGAGTCATAGTTGATTTGTTGTTGATACATGATTGGTGCATGCTTGGTACATTGTTAGAGGAACTTGTTGGTAATCTTGTTCGTGACATTTGTGTAGTATTCTTGGCACATGGTTTATGGATGATGTGGTATACATGTCTTGGAACATATTTATCTTGGTATATCTTGGTGATGATTATGAGTTTTTGTGATATGACTGATTGATGCACATCTTGGTGATATTGTGCATATGGTTAAGAGTTTCCTTGGTGATTGATCTTGGTGAGTATATATAATTTGGTTGATGAGATTGATGAGATAGGTTGTTATGATAGTTTTTTTGGACATGTTGTTGTGACAGGTTATTTGTACAGGTTTGGTGCATTGTTGATGAACTTGTTGATGGCACAGGTTGATGCATGGTACAGGTTGTTGTGACAATGTCAGGTTGGATAGGTTGACAGGTTGACAGTGACATAGTGACAATGGGAGTATAAGTTATTTGACACTTATATTTCAGGGCAGTTGGACGAGGCAAGGAAAGGGGGTTGTATCCTCCTTCCGGTTGGTGCCGGAGAATCAGGGAGTTGGAGCTTCCTTCAGGTTGTAGCCTGAGAACTATGTGGTTGTAGCCACCTTTTGTTTGGAGCTTGAGAACACAGGGGGTTGTAGCCTCCTTCTGGTTGGATCTAGAGAACTAGGGAGTTGTATATTCCTTCAGGTTGGAGCTTGAAAAACTAGGGGGTTGGAGCCTCCATCCAGTTGGAGATGGAGAATTGGAATTTGGTGCTTCCTTGAATGTAATTCTTTGACATATAAGAAAAGAATTCTGTGTTTTTTTCCCACATTGGGTTTCCATGTAAATATTGGTGTACTATCTATTGTGTGGATGTGTTTATTATTGTTTATTATGTACTGATGGATGTTAATATTTATGATAAAATAATATATTGATGATGAACTGATGAACATGGTTGAATAATTAAAAATAATATAGATTGTGGTTAAAAGTGGAATAAAGTTCTCATGCTGATTCACCCCTCCCTCTCAGTATTCCAAGAATTGGTACCAGCGAAGCTAAGGGAATAGTTTAACCACTGGAAGGTAGATCATGGAGAGAAACAATATGTATAAAAATGGAATACCATAGTTTGATGGACATAACTATGCATTCTAGATAAGAAGGATGAAAACATATGTACAATCACATGGATTTGATGTTTTGCAATCAGTAGTAGACGGATACAGAGAGATTTCCACTCCTCCAACAAATAATGATGGAAAGAAACTTAGTCTAAAAATTTAAGGGATAAAAATGCTATCCTGAATGGTTTGGTTATTCAATATATGTTAAGGTTATGCATTGTAATTCTGCAAATAAAATATGGGATAAACTTCAGAATGTTTATGAATGGGATGCTAAAGTCAAGGCAACTAAGATTCAAACTTACAGAGATCAATTTGAATCGTTGAATATGAAGGAAGATGAAAATTTTGTAGCTTATGTTCTACGAGTTGATGACACAATGAATGACATTAAAGGATTGGGAGAAGAATTCGATGAATCTATAATTGTTCAAAAGGTACTAAGATCTCTTCAAATGAGATTTGATCCTAATATTTCATCACTAGAAGAAAGAGCATATCTGAGTACGATAAGTATGGATGAGCTACATGGGATATTTACATCTTATGAAATGAGAATAGAAAAAGAGAACCCAATCACAAAGGAAGCAACATTCAAAGAATCCAAGAAGACAAAGAAAAAGAGAAAGAAAAATCCAAAGTCAGAATGTAGTTGCAATGATGATTTAGAGGAAGATGAAGAAATGGAAAAATTCGTAAGAAAGTTGCAAGAAGGGACCGATACAAAGGTAATCTTCCATTGAAATGTTTTAATTGTGGTAAGATTGGTCATTTTGAAAATAAGTGTCCTTATGCCAAGAATTCAGATAGCGATGAAGAGGAATATCCCAAGAAAGAAAAGAAATATAAAAAGAGAAACAAGAAAGACAAGAGGAAAGTATTTAAGAAAACTATCTACTCAAGAGAAGACAGTTCCTCATATGATGAAGATAATGTAAGAAACAATGATTCAGAAAAGGTACTATTTATGGATAGGGAAAATCAAACAATAAATTCTAATGGTTCTAAAGAAGAAGGTGAAGTCAATCTCATAGTAGATTTAATTGGTGCCTTAGAATAACTAAGGAAATAAAGAGCAAAAAACAAGAGGAGCAGGTAAATGAAGAACAAGTCCAAGGAATCATACTTTTAGGATTTGTAGTAGCACAAGATCATGATGAATTTACAGGAAAAGAGGAAAGTGTCGGAATTCAAGTAGACAATGAAGAAGATGTTAGAATTTGGAAAGAGGGAGAAAAGGAAGATGCATCCACAGACGAAGATGAAGATGACTCTGCATTAGAGAAACTATTGTTCTAAGCCATTTGGCTTGGAGACTTCCAGTATTATGAATATTGAATAGGAGGAGTCCATGAAACATCTCTATAGATCATATATTTATCCTTCGAGCAATGTGAAGTGTTTCAGATTGATGTTATAGAATTAGAGAATACCAGTGGACACTTTTGACATTTGATGATCAGTTGCAATAGTGAATACTTCATGATAGTACAGTGACATATGGGTCAACATTGTGGACAGTTGGGTAGCATAGTTATGGATAACATGGACAAATATGGATTCATAAGAACACTTAGCAGGTTTGGACAAATATATGTCAGTGGATGAGAGCATGAGTTCAGGACAGATTGGTTTAGAAAGAGGCCCATAAACTAATTAAGAGACTAACTCAGAGACAGATGCATGATTATGTTAAAATAATATTTTAATGCTCTATATATATTTCAGTTAATTACACAAGGAAGCACCAATGGAAAAAAAACTCCAAAAAGGGGAAACGGGTATAGAAGGAGACATATAGACATGGAGAGCATCCCCAAGGCAATTTAGATAGGGGGAGCATCCCAAAAGATAGTGTATAAAGGGAGTGTAGACCCAAGGAAATTTCAAACAGAGGGAACAACCCCAAGGAGAGTTCATTTAGGGGGATAAACCCTAAGTAAGATACGATTTTACATTGATGTCAAAGGAGGAGAGTGAGAAAAAATGATGAGGAGCAATGGTCATAGGGGTATCCTGAGCATTGGAGCATCCATGTTTCCATCAATGTTGGTTTTTCCATCAATGCCAAAGGGGGATATTTTTGGACAGTTGGTTTATATAGTTGGTTGTCATTGATGTCAACCCTTAGAGAATGATTTCAACCCTTGGAGAGGTCTAGACATGTTGTACAATTGATTTATATGATCGATATTGATGGTGAGTTAGTTGGGTGTAGTTGATGAAGTCCGCTAGAACATTCTGGTATCTCGATAGATGTGTTTCAGGTACCCAATTTTGTATGAGCAATAATGACATGAAGATCAATGATTTTTAGGTGAGACTATCATAGATGGAAAATACATGTCATTTTTTTCTGGTGATATGTGGTATGTCACGTAGTTCCTCACGTTTGAGGAGATATGGCTTAGTGAAGTTGGAGAACCCTCATGAGTTATCTAGAAGAACCTATAAGGTCAACAAGAAGTCAATTCGTCTAGAAACTCCTAGAAGATTTTAACTAGTCAAAGTGGTTGCAACTGAGAGTTGATCATGGGTAAAGTTGTTGCAATAAGAAAGTAATTTAAAAATAAATTATCTTCAACAAGAAGTGTAGAGTTTAATAATTATGGATAAAGTAGTTGCAAGTGCGTAAAGTCGTTGAAACTAGGTTATCTATAAAAGAGGGAAGTTGGGTAAAATGGTTAGAAGATGACCCCTAAAGGAATCCACTTGGAGAGTATAAAGAAGAGAGTAAGGGACCCCCATTAAAACCTATTGAGCACATTGAATATATTTTTGTGAAGGTTTATTGGAGATACATCATTGATGAATATGAAGGAATGTGAATCTGAAGAAGAGAAAAGAGTGATGAAAAGTTTCAGTGCTACGGAAGGAAAGGGTTTTAAAAAACCCTATTTACTGAGATTCTTGCATGTTTTACTATACCTATCTAGCAAGGCCCTCATTGGTTTCTCTATATATGTCAAGAAAGGCCCTCACAGGTTACCCCATGTCTTTTTAGAGAGGTACTTGTGAAGTTGATAAAAATCCTGGTAATAGGCTACAAAAGTTGAGCAAGGTGAGGTTATCAGTGGTATGATGTTTTAGGTCAGTCACATAGCTACAGGTATGATTGTATGTGTGTTTTAAAGGGTGTATGATGATGATATATGGTTTAGTCGTGAATCACATGCTTGAGGCATATCTTGGATGCATGGTGTAAACCCTAGTATATGGATTAAGGAATTTATGTTGAAGGGTATTACTGGTTATGTTGAGTACTTTATTAGTGAGGTTATGGAACTTTGTTTATGAGGAAAATCATGGGTCAATGTGATACTAGTTAAAGGAATATTCTTAATCTATTGAGGCACATCCTTGGTACATGTTTAGAGGCAGTATTGGATGCGTAGAACTTGATGTAGTAAATGTTTTTAAGGAAGATTTGATGAAGTATATTGTTGGTGCATGTATAAGTTTTATTGGCATATCTTGTGGTTCATTGTGAGAGGCATTAGTTAGAGGTCTTGGTATATGATTGGTACACACTTGAGGCTACATAACAATGAGTTTTTTGGCACATGGTTTGATGTGAGAGTTTATGGTATTTGGGTTATGGAAAGTGTGATGTATTGATAGAGGACGTTTGATGGTTATATTGTTATATGTCTTTGGTATATATTTGAGATAAATGTTGGGACATATAGTTGATGAGTTGGCACATGCATGAGGTGTATGGTATGGTGATGTTGGTACATATTGATGAATCATAGTTGATTTGTTGTTGATACATGATTGGTACATGCTTGGTACATTGTTAGAGGCACTTCTTGGAGACATTTGTGTAGTGTTCTTGGCACATGGTTTATGGATGATGTGGTATACATTTCTTGGAACATATTGATCTTGATATATCTTGGTGATGATTATGAGTTGTTGTGATATGCATGATTGATGTAAATCTTGGTGATATTATGCATATGGTTGAGAGTTTCCTTGGTGATTGATCTTGGTGAGTAGAAATAATTTGGTTGATGAGATTGATGAGACATGTTTTTGTCATCGGTTGTTGTGACAGGTTATTTGTATAGGTTTGGTACAGGTTAAGGTACAAGTTGATGCATAGCGGATGCATGGTATAGGTTATTTTGACAATGATAAGTTGGACAGGTTTAAAGGTTACAGGTTAAGAGTGACAATGGCAGTAACAATTATTTGACACTTATATTTTAGGGTGGTTGGATGGGAAAAGGAAAGGGGATGTATCCTCATTCTAGTTGGTATCGGAGAATCAGGGGGTTGGAGCTTACTTTAGGTTGGAGCCTAAGAACTAGGTGGTTGTAACCACCTTCCAGTTGGAGCCAAAGAACCTAGGGGGTTATATCCTACTTCTGGTTGGAGCCAAAGAACTAGAGAGTTGTATCTTCCTTCATGTTGGAGCCTCATAAACTAGGGGGTTGGAGCCTCCTCCAGTTGAAGATGGAGAATTGGAAGTTGGTGGTTCCTTGAATGTAATTATTTGACATATAAGAAAATCATTCTGTGGTTTTCTCCCACATTAGGTTTCCATGTAAATATTGGTGTATTGTGTATTGTGTGGATGTGTTTATTATTATTTATTATGCATTGATGGATGTTAATATTTATGATACAATAATATATTGATGATGAAGTGATGAACATGGTTGAATAAGTTAAAAGAATATAGAATGTGGTTAAAAGTGGAATAAAGTGCTCATACTAATTCTCCCCCCCTCTCAGTATTCCAACAAGTTCTTGTGAGAATGGAAGCAAAATTCTTTCATGCAGAGTAATGAGGAAATAGAGAAAAGGAGATTGCATCCTAGACATCCTCTAAGCATTGGTTGCTTATGCACAATGAAGGTGCCTGAAGTGGTGTAAATTATTCCTCAATGAGTTCATTGAAGCCACTCTTGAGGCCTATGAGAAGATGCCATTGTTCAATTAAGGATATTTATTACTGGAATTTTCCATGTTCAACTAGGAGCCACTACAAGGATGTAAGTTCTTGTCGATGGAGAAAGGTTTGGTTTCAATTGTAATTGTGCCCTAGAGAAAAAAGGAGGTGAAACAATTGTAGTTTAATGATAATTCCTTCACAACTTGGTATAATCAAATGGTGAAGGTAACCCAAAAGTAGCCTTGATTCCCCACAAAGAGCATTAACCACTATTCGTGGTGGTTAAGATTTGAAGCCACAAGAGATAAGACTTATATAAATCCCATTATGGGTGAAGAAGAAAGGATAGAGGTGAATAATTTACCTTACATGCTCATCATCAAGGACATCAAAGAGGAAGTCCAGAGTTGAATAGGAAGCAAAAGCATGAAAATTTCCAGTGGAAACTTATTTCTTTTTGAAAAGAAGAAGCAGATCGAGGAGGATAAGGAGTTCGAAAGGGCCCTTATTTTGTATCATGAACTACCACTCCCCACATTGGTTTTAGAGCAAAGTGAAATAAAGCAAGTTAAGGAATGAGTGTCCTAAAGATTACAAGTAGAATAGGGAAGTCATTTTCCACACCCACACCTACCACTCAGATGCCATAGATTGTCACCACACAAAAGGACAATTGGACAAAAGACAAGGTTCAATAAGAAGTCACATAATTGGTGGAATTTCTCATGCAAAAAAGCATCAAAGACTCTCAAGGTCGAGACTATGTAAGCCCCATTGGTAATAACCATGACCTCTCGTCCTCATATAATTCCACCTTTAGAGGTGAATCCCTCAGAAACATAATAGGTGGTTGGCCTCACCCAAGAATAGAAACCTCCATCACTAGTAGCTAGAATAGAGATTGGACCCATCACACACAGAGGAATGAGCAACAAGTATGAGTCCATGAACAGACTGAAGGGAGTGATATAATAGAAAACATGCAAGAAGGACAAGGGACCCCAACACAAGCACACTGGGATATGTTAGGAGGGGATGACCAAGATATAAAGAAAACTCCAATTGGTTGGGTGGGTGAACCAGTAGACAGAGAAACTAGAGAAAAAAGTAGAGAAACACAAGAAATCAGAGGAAGAAAAACCCACCATGAAGCAAGAGAAGAATAAAATATAAGAACTTCCAAAGGATGAAGAAATAATAAGTGTTCCACTCAAGCCTGGTGCACCCCATGTGACCACCATTCCTCTAGCATCAGTTCCAATGGTATCCTTAGATAACGATACCATAATGGAATTGACTACATTATTGGGACGAGACTGAGATTACCAATTTTCACTTGTCCAGGAGTGCCATAATATTTTTCAATCATTTAGTACATCACTCCCAATGTGAGGGAAAGGATAAGGAATGCGACTATTTAAATAGGAAACAACATAAGCCCAAACAACAATGAAGAATGTAGC
>JZKD02S2274925.1:0-10335 GCA_000966675.3 Picea glauca
CCAGTTGGGGATTGTGTTTCCTTGCAAGGCACAAAAGAACAATGGACCATGTGCTTTCTTTATTGGGTTATGGATTCATTATTTTGAAAAAATAAATTCTAACATCAATCCTTGAGAGAAATCAAATTCTCTTTTAAATAAATTAAATACATATTTTTGTCAACTATAAAAATTAACCTCCAATAGAAGAGACATAATAACTAATAATTTCATATTTTAACATGTTTAGTATAATAAGACAAGAAAGGATAAAACTATTTTCCATCACTCAGGCTTACTTAGGAACTATCTAAGGTAATTGAATCATAAATTTGAGCTCAAAATTCAAATACCTAACTGATATTTGTCAACCCAAGACTTTAAGATGTAAAATTTTATATTTTAGCTTATCAAGGTTAGAATAAAGTTATTCCTGAGTAAACTGGTTTGATTGAGTAATTAGATAAATATGCTCATTTGACAATCCTCCTTAATCTTCATGGTGTTTCTACATTGCCAAAAAGCGTCCATAGCCTATGGTGTAGTCACCTCGACATCATAGGCCTTGCTTCACTGACAATGAGCATCCATAGCCCTGATGAAGATACCTGCATTTCCCAACTAAATTTCCTTTCACCAGTTCTCTTATTCACATTCACTTTGTATGATATGGGGGAAATCAATATGTTTTACACACCTAGGGATGATTTTTGTTTGTCAAAAATGTGTTGGAAATCCCCGAGTTATAAAGTATACTCATAAATATTTTCATCTCCTCATTCATAACTCCATCTTTCCAGAATAAACCAATTTCATATTTCATTATTTTTAATATTTTAATAAAATTTCTTGGGTAACTCAATCAATTAAACATTAACAACTAAGCCTCTGTCTATAAAATAATTACCTAAAATATATTTTTTCAACCTTTATAATGAAATTTAAAGACATTCTCCTTTATGGTTAATGATAACATGTCAAAAATATTTTTCATTAGTTTGAACAATCTTTCCTACTAAGATCAGGAAGAATGTGAGATCACCAGGATTTATTTATTTAAGAGAAAATATAAATTTAATCAAATTTAACAAGAAATGAACCATGTTCAAATTAAAACAATCATTCCAAATTATAAGGAATTTATTCCAAGAAAATTCTAATCTTGTTTTAATTGGATCATCCATGTTTATAAAATAATAATAATGAGTTTATATGAATTGAACTTTAGATCCAATCAAATTATTTCAAAAATATTTTAGAAGTCTTTATAAATTTTATGAAAAGTGAATGCCAATGTCAATCCAAGCTAATTATATACAATGAAATTAAAAACAATAAAATGCCTAGAATTGAATAAAATGCTTCAAGAACTGCCCATTCATAGGCAATTCCAATAGATCTCCATTCAAATTCTGAAGAGAAAATGAATTATTTCCTTCAATTGCATCAATCTTGAAAGGACCAAGCCACCGATTATCAAATTTTCCATGCTTTCCATGATCTTCTCTTCTACTATCCCATCTTAACACTAAGTCACCAAGAACAAAGTTTCTTTGTTTCGCTCTCCTGTAAAAAAAATAGCCTTCATTTTATCTTGATATTCTCGAAACTTTTCATTTACTTGTTCTTTGTTTTGTTGCACTTCAATTAACTGGTTCATTCTTATGATAATATCATTTGGTTTTTCTTTAGCATCCTGAAACAATTCCATAATAAACAGAGCAAGATTAATAGGAAATACACCATCTATGTCATAAATTAATTGAAAACGAGACATACTTGTTTCTCTTTTAGTGCTAATTTTGTTTGCCCAAAGTGCATATTTGAGATGAGAATGATAGACCCTTTTGTTTTCACTCAAAAGTTTCTTAATGACCCTTATTAGAATTTTATTTGATGATTATGTCGATCCATTACCCTAGGGATAATAGTCATTTGAATGTTTAAGAATAATATTGTACTTTTGACAGAAATATATCATAGCAAGGGATTTAAAATCTTGAGCATTTTGTGTTATAATTTTCCTTGGAAAACCAAATATAGAAAGAATGTTTTCTTTAAGAAATTTAATGACAACTGCATCAATAGCAAATTTGGTAGGAATTGCTTCTACCCATTTTGAAAAATAGCATGTTGGTGCAGTTAAAATCCAATTTTTTTGTGCACTAGATGGAGGATGAATTTCACCTATAAAATCTAAACCCCATTGTTGAAAAGGGACTTCAGGTTTGATTGACACTAAAGGTAAAGAAGTCATATTTTTTTTACTAGAAAAAGTTGACATTGTTTACAAGATATTACCTTTTCATTTACTTTTGAAAACAATTTTAGCCAATAATAGCCTACTCTTAAAACTGTATATGTTGTAGCCCTCCAAGCATGACGTCCTCCACATATACCTTTGTGAAATTCATCTATAATTCCCTATGTTTCCTCTTCAACAATACAATTCAAAAGAATACCTAAAGGATCTTTCCAATAAATATTCTCATCAATGATACAATATTTGATGGCTTGTAATTTGAGAGATCTAGACTTTGCTTGACTTAAATGAGATGGGTACTCAAGAGTTTGTAAATATGAAACAATGTCTTTGTACCAAGTGGATAAATAAAATTTCTAATGTATCTTTTTAAAAGGCTGATGTAACCTTGTTTCTTCTAATTTGGATGAAAGATGTTCTATTATATTTACTGTAAGATTTATCCCAAGAGCCTTGTAGTTCGATTCTGCCAATAGTTTTGTCAAACATTGACCTTTAAATAATTTTGTAGGATTTATTTCAAGTTCATGTTATTGAATTTTTTCTATCCACTTGCCTCTTCTTCCATCAATATCAAGTTGATTCAGAATATCCTTAACAATACTACTAGGAACATATGCAATTATTTTAGAATGTAAGACATATGTCCTAAAAGAATTCAGATCTTTTACCATTGCATAAGAATGTTTCTAAAGAATATTATGTTTGAGTTATGAATCTTTTAAATTTTTCTTGAAGAAAGCAATTGGTTGCTCAAAATTTTCATCATTTTTCTGTAAAAAAACTACAACAATAGTGTTTTTAGAAGAAAGAAAAAAATAAGAAAATATTTTGAATACTAGGATTACCAAAACCAGTGCTTCTCCCAAGGATTTCTTAATTTGTTCAAATGAAAATCTGGCTTCTGAAGACCATTTGACTTCATTTTCTTTCTTTAACATGTCTATCAAATCTTTCACAACTTCAACAAAGTTAGGAATAAATCTTCTTAAATTTATTTTTTTCCCAGAAATGACTAAATTTCTTTCTTATTTCTTAAAAAATTGATGAATTCAGTTGCTTCAACTCACTGGGGATCAATATTCACATTGTGTTTAGAGACAATAATCCCTATCAATTTACCTTCTTGTATGAAAAAATGTGATTTTATAGGATTCAATGATAACCATACTTTTTGCACTTTAAAAACGTTTGTCTAAGATGATTTAAACAATCTTCATCTGAATTCGAGAAAACAATCAAGTCATATAAATAAATAACAATAAATTTATCTCTTTCTCCAACAAAGGCTATGTCCATGGCCCTATGAATGTCGCACCTAAATTCATTAAACCAAAGGGCATTTTATCATACATAAATGTTCCCCAGAGTGTTGTAAATTCAATCAATTCTCTATCTTTTTCATGTATTCCAATCTGGTTGTAACCAGAGAAACCATAAATCATAGAGATTCGATTAGCTCCAACCACCTTTTGTAAAATAGTGTTCATTTTTGGCAATGGGTAGTTATCTTTTAATGAATATTTGCTAAGATTTCTAAAATCAACACATAGTCTAGTTTCACCATTTTTCTTTCTAACAGGCACTAAATTTGCAACCCAAGCTGAATATCTAATAGGAACTATAATTTTAGCATCAAGTAATTGTTTTAGTTCCTTTTCAATTACTGGGAGAAGAATAGGATTTATCTGTCTTAGTTTTTGTTTGAATGACTTTGATACCACTTTGAGTGGAATCCTACGTTGGATTATATTGATGTCATAAGTATTCAAATCCTTATAATTCCATGCAAAAACTTCAACAAATTCTTTAATTAAATCAACATACCCGAGCTTCATGTCATCATGAAGAATTTTTGAAAACTTGACATTTTTTGGTTCTTGATCAATACCAATGTTACAATCTTCTACCTCTTTAATTTGAGGATGAATAGAGGGTTTGAAAACAATATCATCTTTATCAAATAATTTTTCTAGAGTTACTAACCCTTTTGGAATTTGATTGTTTCTTAATACCATCATCTTATGATTAGCAATCATGTTTTGCAATTTAGAATCTGAATTGAAATTTTCATTAAGAGGATTGATTTAATTTTCACTTTCTTGATCAATATGTGTTGCAAAAATCAAGCCATCTAGTGCCAAAGTTCCATGCCAAGTGTCCTCCTCCATCAAACGATCTTCAGAACCATATCCATCAATCCCTAGCTCTCCAAGGGTGACATCATGGGCTAGTAAAGTGACATTTGGGCCTCCAAAGGTCAACATCCAAGTGAAATATGGTGGGAGATCATCATCTAGTCATGCCAAGGTTCCTCCAAAAGAAATGCCTTCCATCCTCAAGGTGCAACGTTCATAATATCATGTGCCCCAGACATGGGGTCTAACATCCATCATTGGGCTCCAAAGCCCTCATGGAGGTCTAAATGAATTCATCTCCCCACGAATACCTATTCACCAGGCAAGGTCCCACAAAGACAAAAAGATGTGCCCTCCAAAGGTCCACAAGTCACAATAATGATACCAAATAATCCATATCTAATACAATAACTACCCAAACTTGTGCATCAAATCCCCCTTTTAAAACTAAACAAATTCTCAAATACCTTATAAGTTTTTCCTAATTTAGGTATGGGAGGGATGTCATGGTGCCCTATTGGTAAGCCAATCCACAATTGAAGGAGAATTTGCTGAGAATAACGTATCTAAGTCATGTAGTGAGTGTGAGGTGGATTTTTTGGGCAAGAATTCTAGGTATGGGTTCTTGACATAAAAGGGTTCATATTGTCTCATTTATGGGTGCCTTTGTAGAGGGTCTGTCGCATCCTTCATTTTCAATGCAAAATTTTTCCAAACCATTTTCCATTTAATTTATTAGAGTCCAAACATTGAGTATTATATGTAGGGGAAAGTAAAGAGTACTACAATGCCACTTTAATCTAGGATACATTGAGTTCCGTGTGCATTGGAAAGTAAAAGACACTGCAATGCACCCCCTCAACAAGAGACACATTTATTAATTATGTGATTTATTTTGCAGGTCCTTCATTTTTTGGAGAAGCATTTCATTATTACTAGGGCCCAAGGGTGAGCATCTGGAAGGATAATGATTGTATTCCATCTTTTTCCAACTACAACACCTATGAGTCTTCAATCCCTTCTTCCCACGAAATGCGGTACAATCACTTCTTGGTTCAATGAACCTGAAGACTCAAAAGATAAGGAAACAAATGGATAGAATGATGGAAGGTGGTAAGTATGGAAGGGAATGGTATGATGAACCTTCAAAGAACCACCCAGTAGCAACCCTTTGTTGATTAAGGTTGGTTGTCATTGATGTCAACCCTTGAAGAAAGCCCTGCAACACAAAGGTTTGGGTAATGGTCCCAATATTGTTTGATTTAAATATGACTCACTATTGTATTTTCATGGTTGATAAGAACTAAATATGGATGAACTCCAAAGTGGTCTCCTTATGGTGAAATCCCTCACGGGAAGACACTTTAAAGAGTAAGAGAACCCATGCTTAATTGTGGAATAATGATATGAAGGACAATGAATTTGTTAGGGAAACTATCCTATATGTATATTTATTTTCATGCCATTTCTGGTGGTATGTGTAACATCACATAACTCCTCACGGTTAGAGAGTTATGACCATGTGAAGTTGGAGAACCTAGGTTTGGGTAATGGACCCAAGTTTGTTTGATGGATAACGATATGATTTTTTCTATATTTGAAGGTAATACTATTCTATATGGATAGTACATGTCATTCCATTTCTGGTGGTATTTGGAACGTCACATAACTTCTCATGGTTTGAGAGTTATGGCCTTACGAAGTTGGAGGACCCTCTTATGTCATCCAGAAGTCCCAAAAGGTCAAAGTAGTCAAAGTGGTTTACGATATTTTAGAAGGTAAATAATAAAGTGAAGTGATGAGTGTACTATAATTCAAATTGAATAAAAAATAAATTATTTAAATAATACATTTAATGGAGAAATTAGAAGTGGGTTAGCCCTAAAATAAGGAAAGTGGGCAAAGTGACCTAGAATATGTTTTTAAGGAAGCTACTTGGAGAGTATAAATAAGAGGCAAGGCTCTCTCATTCTAATAAAACTTGAGAATATTGAATATATATAGGTATCTAAGGTAACCAAGGATATCTAAGCCGAATTTCTAAGGAAAGGTGAAGAAAAGAAGGCCGAAATGCAAGGAAGGATAAATTCTTTTGATGGTTCTTTCCAAGGTATGTTATTTACAGGTCATCTCACCATTTTTGCTATAAATTTTTTTATATAATGATTCAAACCTTGAAATTTTTATTCCATTGCGAAAACATATCCAAGTATCTGTGGTAAAAAAATCATCTTGTGGGTCGTTGTATTTTTGGAGTTACACTCCGTGGAAAATAGGATTTGTGTCTTGTCCTGAAACAAGTTTAAAACAGGTGTTTCCAGTAAAAACGTCATAACTTCTTCATAACAAATCCAATTAAGTGATACCAAATGTGTTGGTTAGAGTACAATATTTAGTATTCTTTTTAATAGTTTAATATCAATTTGATAAATATTCCATGCAGAGCACGCTCTACAAGGTCACTCTCTAGAATAAGCCATAATTTAGCAAGGTATGCCATTTTTGCTATAAATCCTTTTCTGAGAGGTTACAAGTAGTGACACTTGGATGAATTGCATAAAACACACTGAACAACATTGTGTATTAGTTTCATATCTTTATACATTACAGGTACAAAGTTATGATTACTTCAAGTTAGGGTTGTTGACTAATCCAAAACTAGGCATGTGAGACTAAAGAAAAGTTTGNGCATGGTTGATGCACTTGTTTATGGTACAGGTTGATTACAGGTTGAGGTATAGGTTGATGCATGGTTGATGCATGGTTCAAATTTATTGGTACAGGTTTACAATGGTATATCTCACAGTGATAGTGTGACAGTGGTTCCATCATTCTACTTCTACTTCAAGGCCATTGGACGGGGCAAGGACAGGTGGTTGTATCCACCTTCCGGTTGTAGATGGAGAACATAGGGGGTTGTAGCCTCCTTCTGGTTGTAGCTAGAGAATTAGGGAGTTGGAGCATCCCTCGGGTTGTAGCCTGAGAAGCTAGGGGGTTGGAGCCTCCTTCTAGTTGCAGCTGGAAAACAAAGGAAGTTGGTGCTTCCAATGAATGTAATTCTTCAAGACATATAAGATAAAGCATTTCGTGGTTTTCTCCCAATTTGGGTTTCCACGTAAAACACTGGTGTACTGTGTATGTGTGTGATTATTCATTGCTTATTGCTCATTATTGGATAATAATTCTACATTGATATAACACTTGTATTATTTGGAGAAAAAGGATTATAATTACGCTCTTACTAATTCACCCCCCCTCTCAGTAATCCAACAATTGGTATCAGAGAAGGTTCCTTCAAAAATCAGTTTAACCACTAAAAGGTAGATCATGGAGAGTAACAACTCATATAAAAATGGAATACAACAGTCTGATGGATAGAAGTATTGTTTTTGGAGCATAAGGATGAAGACATATATACAGGCACAGGGATTTGAAATTTGGAAATCAATTGTAGATGGATACACAGTACTAGCAGTTCCACCAACAAATGACAAAGCAGTGAAACTTGGTCAGAATAATTCCAAATCTACAAATTCACTCTTGAATGGTCTCAATGAAACAGTATTCACCAAAGTTTCACATTGTAAATCCACCAAAGAGATTTGGGACAAGCTTCAAAATATTTATGAAGGAGATACAAAAGTCAAAGCAACAAAACTTCAAACTTACAGAGGTCAGTTCGAACAACTAAAAATGAAGGAAGATGAGAATATTGCAACTTACTTCTTAAGAGTTGAAGAAACAGTGAATGCAATCATAGTATTGGGAGAAGAAATCGAAGAATCTGTAATTGTTCAAAAGTTATTAAGATCTCTTCCTATGAGATTCAACCCTAAGATATCAACACTAGAAGAAAGAATGGATCTAAACTCAATAAACATGGATGAACTTCACGGAATCTTCATAGCATATGAAATGAGAATTGAACAATAAAATCCAGATGTAAAAGAAGAAACCTTCGAAGCATCCAAAAGATCAAAGCAAAAGAAAAGGCAACAACAGTGACATCTCAAAAGATGATGAAGAAGTGGCCAACTTCGTCAAAGACTGAACAAGGGAACCAATGGTAAGTATAGAGGTAAGCTTCCTTTAATTTATTTTAATTGTGATGGTATTGGTTATTTTGCTAACAAATGTCCTCGTAAGAAAAAGAGAAATGATGAAGGTTACTCAAAAGGCATACAAACATATAAAGGTAAAAGAACTACAAAGAACGTTTTCAAGAAAATCTTTTGCACCAAAGAAGACATCTCATCATCAGAAGAAGATGAAATCAGTGACAGTGAAATAGGAAGAGTTTTATTCATGGCAGCAGAAGACTCCGATAAAGAAGACTTCAAAGAAGAATATGAAGAAGCATATGAAGAAGAAATTGAAGAGGCAGAAGTTGAATTCCGAGAAGAATTAATGTGTGCCATAGAAGTTATCAGAAGAGAAAAGAAGAAAAACAAGAAACTACAAGAAGAACTAGATAAGAAAGAAGACATTCAAGTATTAGATCAAATGATCACAAAATTGAAGGTTCAAATAGAAGAAGATAAAAGAATTGAAGAAGCACTGAATGAACAGCTACAAGAAAAGGACAGGATCATTGGAAACTTGGAAGCAGATATTTTCACACTAAGAAAGGATATTCAAAAGAAAAATATGCATAATAGCTCAAAATTTCTGGATGACATTATCAATAGTCAAAAATCTCATCTTGACAAGTTTAGACTTGGATATAATCAGATAGAAAAGGGATCAAGCTCCAAAACAACAGAGCAAGAAACAAATCCAAAAAGTTATGCAGAAAAAATCAAAGGGGATAAGAAGATATACAAGAAAGATTACAGGGACACTCCTCCACTGAGAAGATTCAGATTTCAGAACCAACAACAGATAGACAGGCCTCAATAAGAAGAAGTATTCATAAGAGCACATCCTTTCAGAAGATATTCAACTACCAGGTATCAAACTATATTTTTTATTTTATTTTATGCATGTAATAATTTTGGACATAAAGTTGTAAATTGTAGAGCTAACAACAGGAACAATAACTACTTTGAGAGCCATACAGAAAGGGGTTATTCAAGAAGATCTAGTGAAACAAAGAGAAGAAGTTACAATGGGTTTGAATCTTTGAGAACTGAAGTGGAATGTTACAAATGTAACAATATTGGACACATGGCCAAAGATTGCAGAATGACAGCCCCTCCTAAAGAACCTCAACATAATTACAAACAAAAACCTCAGAAAACGACATGGATAAGAAAGAAAGATTAGTATAGCAATGAAGAATGCACAATCGCTCTACAAGCTAAATAGAAGAAACGTGGCTGGCATGCTGACAGTGGATGTTCAAAACACATGACATGTGATAGAGACAAGTTTCTTACATTACGAAAGGAAAGAGATGGATCAGTCTCCTTCGGAAATGATGATTCAGCCAAAATCATTGGAAAAGGCACAGTCTGAATTGGGAACAAGAATGAAAAGGCGGAAAATGTTCTACTAGTGGAAGATATGAAACATAATTTTTAAAGTGTGAGTCAAATGTGTGATCAAGTTCATAAAGTTACCTTCGATTCAAAAAAGTGTGAGATAATAAAAGAAGGTTCAGGGAAATTGGTCGCTACAGCTGCAAGAACTTCAAGCAACATATATGTGTTAAGCCAAATTGGAAATGAAAAGTGTTGTCTAGGAAAGGAAGATGAAAGTTGGCTATGGAACAGAAGAATGGGTCATGTGCATTTTGATAACCTTGTCAAAGTCAACAAAAGAGAAGTAGTCAGAGAAATGCCCCAGATCACAAAACCAACCAACACTTTATGCAAGCATTGTCAACAAGGAAAGAAAATAAAGACCAGGTTCAAATCAAAAGAATATTCAACAACAAGACCACTGGAAATTGTGCATACTGATCTAGTTGGACCAACTACAACAAAGGGATTAAAAGGTGAGAGATACTTTATG
>JZKD02S2274925.1:10345-20516 GCA_000966675.3 Picea glauca
AACTCAAGAAGCAGCAGTTGGAGGACAAAGAAGAAGAGGAAGAGCCCAGGATCAGGATCGTGGAACGGTGACCGGCCTCAGAAATCATTGTAAGTTGGTTCATATTGAAGCTAATGAAAAAAGATACTTTTCCCGTCCCGCATACATGAGTCTCATCTATGTTATTTGATTTGTGTTTTATCTCTAACCCTAGAATAGATCAGTAGCATGCATGCATAGTCTTGTCTTGATTGCAGGGAAGCTTTTGGAAGGAGCAGCAGCAGCAAGGGGATAAGAAGCTCAATGGAGGATCTACTTCAGCCGTCCGGAAAAAGGTTGGTTCATTCTTCTCTTGTGTGCATGTGAAAATCGGGGTTTCAGATTCGGGTAGAAGGTTAAAAGTTAAGTCTTGAGGGTCATGATCTGCGTATAAGCTTAGAGCCCTAGCTTATTAGTCCATAGGGTAGAATACCCAACAACAGACCATCAGCTCCCTGACTGGCCATTTCACCTTTGGTGGCTTCATGGGCCATTCATATACCCATCTCGGCTTCCTATCCTGCCGCATCTTCAATTCGAGCTCCTCCATCTCTCGCCTTATGTCAGTGACCTATTTATCCATTTCTGATGCACTCATCAGCTCTGGCTTCTTCCTTTCAGCGTGCTTATGGCCTTCAGTAGCCGTCCTGCTGTGTTTATCCACCTCCCTGGCAGACCTGCTGCTGTCACTCCGCATCAAGAGTGTCTCCAGCTTCATCTTACAGTCCTGCTGACTGTCTTCTCGACTACTGCCTACCTGCAAACAAGTCCTTACAGAGTCCTCAACAACTCTGTCTTCCTTCTACTTTCTCTATCTACAATATACAAACAGATTCCTGCTCTGATACCACTTGATGTGTATCAGAGTGCTTTCCTTCCCTTCCTCTTCCTGCCTGAAATATACAAGTAAGAACTAGCTATGATACCACTTGACGCAGGCGAGGGTGTTCCTACACCTAGCACTTGATGCAGGCGAGGGTGTTCCTACACCTCAGACTCACCCGCTCATAGGATCGTTCAATTTCTCCTTCTTCTGAGCTGAAGCGACTCTTTAGACTCCTGAGTGGAATCTCTGCTCTAATACTCGATCCACAGGTCCTTTAATTCCTCCTCATGGCCTTCGGCACTTTACCATGGTTATCCCCGACTCACTATCGGGGTTCGGGATTTTCCGCTTCCTGCCATCGAGAGTCACTGTCCTCTTGATTCCCCGATTTGTGATGAGCTCCTTCCCTAGCCTTAGCCCCTCTGGCTATACCCTTGGGTCCATATCACCATCTCCATGAGACCGTAACCTTACCTTCTTGTCGGGATTTTGGGTTCTAATTTACCGATGAGCTCTTTGTGCACTAGCCCTCCTAGTTAGGCCCTGGTCCATGTGACCGCTACCATATGACCTAAATCAGCCTCTCATCAGGGTTTCAGTGTTTTCGATGTCAAAGAGAAATCGACCCTGGGATCTGCGATCCTCTGATTCCCGACTTCCTCTGTGCTTCTGACACACGTCCCACCGAATGGACGGTTCAGATTCCGCATCGGGGTTTCCTCTAGGGATTTCCCTGATTCCTCGTCCACGGAAATACCGATTTATCGATTCCCGATGTGTTGGTCCTCCAACGGCTCCCGGCCTTTGACCTGCCACCTGTCCTCCTCTAGCTTCTCCTGTACTCCACTCGTTGACTTTACTATGTCCTGCACTGTCCTCCAGCTGTCGGGATATCGCTTCTCGCAATCTCGTGATCCCCGTGGCCAAATTCTTGAGTCTTTTCTTGCGAGACTCCGATACACGATCCCTCATGTGGATCCGACAGTCCTCCTACGATCCGGATCCAACGGCTATTCTCCTTCTCGCTCCTCATGTCTTCATGACTTGGGATGCCCAACACTTGGGCCTCTACCCTATGAACTCCCGAGTTCGCGAGATCTCTTGATCTCTGCCACGTGCCCTCCCAGATGGACGGTCCCGATTTCTCCTCGTGATTTCGCGACTTCAAGTGTCCTAAGTGCCTTGTCTCCAGGACTCCCGAAACTCTAATTTTCGATTTGCTGATGGGTGACCTCCTGTTGGTCCTCTCCCCGACGACACCGACTCGCTGCCATGCATCCTCCCTCAGATGGACGGTCTAGATCTCTTTCACTGTTTTGGGATTTCTGATGTCCCGATTTACACGACCTCAAGAATCCCGATTCTCCGATGGTCGATATCCCGATGCCTGTCGGGACTTCTCTCCTCCTGTTCATGGGGTTAATTCCCGCATGACTCTTGTAGATCCGATGGCTGTCGGTGATCTGATCCAATATCTGACAGCTCAAAGAAAAGCTCCTCATGCGCTCCTCCTCCAGAGGCTAAACCGTGCGCAACTCCTCCCAATCCAACGACTGACAGGATTTCTGAGTGAGATCCGATGGCTATCGGTCTCCTCCTTCTATGGGATCCTCCTGAGCTCCTCCTGGGTGCTTAAACCCAACTGTCCAGATCTATTCTCCCGTCGATCTGACGGCCGACGTTGCTCCTCCTGAGCTTCTGTGCACTTCTTCCTACCTTGGGAGAATTTCAATCTTTCAAAGGCCTTGACCTTTGCTTCTTTTCTCTTCTACGAGCTCTTCGACTTTAAGCCTAGCACGAGTATGAAACATTGCCCTTCCTGATCTTGTTCTTCTCAAATCCTTAAAGGATTCTGACATCTACACTCTTGCAGAGTCTTCTCATGCACATGCTGGTGCTACCTCTTCTGAGCTTCTGCAACCACTCAGACCCCTAAGGGAATTTGCCTTTCTCCTCCAACAGATGGAGGGTAAAATGCCTTCCCGTCTCTCTGTTTGCTCAAGCAACCTCTTGCTGAGTCTCTCTGGGTGTTCAACAACCCAGTGAAGATCCTTCAGTGGACTCTTCCATCAAATGGTAGAACTCAAGAGAGTTCACTTCACCTCTATGCCTATCTGCACACTTCCTCGACGCCCGCCTGGCGGAGTATCTTCTCCACAGAACATTTAGTACTTCTGGGTTCCCTCTGTGCACCCTTTGCACCTGCTCAATTAACATGGTTTTCAGTTTAGTCCATTTTTTCAGGGTCAAATTTACGTAGGAACTTCTGAGGGTGTCTCAACATGTCATGTTGGATCCCTAGCATAGAAACCGCGTCAACAAACAACTAGGGTTGGTAGGGGTAGGATTTTGGTTTGTGTTTACTCCGTCCATGTTCAGAGGTTGATAGAAAATGATATGATAAGGGTTATCTTCGAGCTCGCTCTCAGATCCATCTCTTTTTACGGAGTTTTCCTCTGACTCATCTCTAGGAGAGTGAGGGGGTGACTTGGGAGGTGAGGGTGGTCTACATCCTGCTCCACCGGCTAGTAAATAATATTCAATATTAAAGTTTGAAGCCTTAGGGAAATAAGAAGTATCCTCAGGAATGTTATATTCAGGGGTCCCAGCCGAATGGTTTTCTTTATAGGAGTCTAGTTCAGAGAAATAGGGATCGGTATGTCAAAGGTCTTCATAATTTTCTTGATATAACTATTCCGATGTGGCCTTTACAAAGGATTGGATTTTGTGGGTGAGTCGGGCGAGTTTAAATGAGTGTTCTTCAATTTATTTTTCTTCAAATTGGTTTAGATTCTGGATGTTTGCCTGGATGGAATTCTTGAGGTCCTCCACCTAAACCATTTTGGCACTGAAAAGTGTTGTTTCATTGATGGATTGCATTGGTTGTGCCCTTGCCTCTTCAATGCGATCCTTTGAATCTTTCCATAGTTTAGCGCAAGTGTCGGCTCCTGCTCCTTGGGTGGAGAGAGCACTCATGAAGAGAGGTCTTCTAGTGTCAAAGAGTATCTAGTATTTGATTCTTTCCCTCATCTAATATACCGATAGTGTGGTAGGTGGAGGTTGGTGCATGTCCTACCAACTAATCATCTCCTCTAAGGCTTTTCTCTCTTCTTGACACCTTTCTTGATTCTCTATCAATGTTCTTTGCAGCCTGAGTTGTTCATGTCGCTCAGCCTGTATGCTATTCAGAAGATCAAGGAGATCATTATTTTATGTTGCTATTTTTTCACTTAATTCTAGCGCATGTGCCTTGATGGATTCCATAGTGCTTGTCGAGGCTCTGGTCTCTTCTAGGGTTTTGTTGAGTTTTTTGTTTTCCACCTCTAACTTGTTTCTATGGGTGTCCTGTTGGATTTTCATCCGCTTCTCAAATTCTATATTCATATGGTCTCTTTGTTCTTGTAGGGCTCTGTTCATATTCTTTGAATTGAGGTCATCAACTACTTTTACATCTTCATGGAAATCTATGGCGAATTTGTCCTTTACACCTTTTAACTATGCCTCCAATTCGACTACTTTGTTCTTAGTTGTTTTGAGGGAATTATTTATTTCAAGGACAGATGTGGCATTTAACCCTGCAAAAGTGTTGTGTGTTGAAGCTTTTTGGACCACGTTATCTTCTAGGTCAGAACCTACTTTCCACTCCAATACCCTCCCTGTAGATGATTTTGACCTAGTGTCTTCTCCTCTCTGCCTCATTGCCAACCTTTTCTGGATGCTTCTTGTCTTATTATCAAAGTAGTAGTCTCCAATAGCTACTACAAAGCCTTCAAAATTCAAGGCTTTGGAGGAGAGGGAGGAATCTCCTAGAATGGTTCTTATGGGAGTGTATTCCAGAGGAGGTATGTTCAAAATTCCCACGTTGAGCATCGACAAAGTGCTTGGTTTTTGGATTAAATTCTACTTTAATAGATCGTATGCTTTCTTCTTAGCCTTAGCCTCATCGACTAATCATTTTTCCTCGGCCTCATCCACTAATTTCTTGGCTTGTGTTGCATATGCTAACCTCTTGGATTCTTCTTCTTCAGCCAACCTTTTGGATTCTTCTTCTTTCTTCTTTTGTAGTGTAGCCTGGTGTGGCATGCACTCTTGTTCCTTTTTTTTCTTCTCCTCATCTTGTATTTTTTGATAATCTTTCTCAGCTTGGAGCCTTTTCTGTTAAAGTTGTTCTTATTTCTTGGTTTTATCCTACTCTTTGGTGATGTCAGTGTCATTTTTTCGCTGAAATAACCTCTGGAATTGGTTTAAATTTTCCTTCTTGAACTCTTCTTGTTGAAGTTCAAGCTCTCGCTTGACAACGTCATGGGGAAACTAGTGTAGGACTTCATAATAAAATAATGTTTCCTTGAACTTATCTTCCTATAAATCAATAACATGGATATTGGGATGGGTGAGGCTGATAGACTTGACATGGTCTATTGCCAGCTCGTGAGGATCATGGCCTTTAGGCTTCCCCAGGCACAAGATTATCTCTTGTAATCCCTCTGCTTCTTTCCTTGCACAATGACCATTAGAAATAGTGTAGCTTCCAATGTGGATAGGGAACACTGACCAAATTGTTTTGTTGCTAGTTTACAAAAGTGCAGTAACTGTTGACCCCATGGTTTGGTACAAAATTTTCCTCAACAAAAATTGGTCTTGGAAAAAGTATGGAAAAAGGTGTGGAGCTATGGTGGTCCCATACACCCTGATATATGAGTAATACTTATAAAGGAACCAATTGGCCACCCCTTTTATCCCATTCCTGGCTTCGAAGAATATTCTGTGTCTGGGAAAACCAAATAGGATGGAGTGCAGAGGGGCAAGAAATAAATTGCATATATCATAAAAGTGTTGTCTGTAATTAATGATCCATAATTGAGAGAAATATACATGGATGGGAGGTTGATTTCAGTTCCAGTTCCACCCCAAATTGGTAAACTACACAGAGGAACAAATGGCATCGATCATGTAGACCGACATATAAAAACAAGGTTTCTTCATAACTAGGAGATTCTTCGCGTGCAAACATATGTTGAAAACCAGGATATTTGACCAGTTGAATATTTATCCTGTTCTAACGATGGTGTGTTCCAAAGGAGCCCAGTCAGTTTGAACATGCATGCTCTTTTCTTCCCCATATAGGTGGCAGAGCATGGCTACCAACAACTTGTAGGTAGTTTTGAGCATGTGGGTAGGAAATAATTTTTGGCCTTGTTTGAGGGTTTCATCTTCGTCTACCCACCAGTGCTTCATCTACTTCACTGGTCCTTTTATTGCTTGGGAAAACCCTTTTAAAAATGTTCCATTTAGAGAGCATGTGGGGTGGGAATATGATATATAGAGCCAATGTCTTCAAGTTTGAGGGATGCTACTCGATTCCCTTGTTTTCTCACGATGTTCATTGTAGTGGCATCAAATTGTCTGAGGCACCAATGTGTTGCCTCATTGTATGGGAAAAGTTGTGGTTGGCTAGCTACTATATGGATATCGCTTTTTAGGATATTTTGGTACAATTCCAAATCCTCTTCATCCACAGGGAAATCTATAGAATTGAAGATCCTGTAGATTTCTTCATAACCGGAGAATTGGTCTTCACCAATGTGATTATTAGTGTCAATCACTAAAGATTAAACTAGACGGGATGATGGCTTAGGTCTTGCGGCACTCTGTAAGTACATCAATCCCTTCGACCTTTTGGGGTTCTGGCTTTCCATGATGGATTTCAAAACATGGGTTACCCATAATCAAGTGATTGCAGTAATAGTGTAGTAGCACTCAGTACAAACAGGAATCGAGACAAAACAAATGCTTCGTAAACTTACAATGTAATATGTGTCTGAATACAAGAGTTTTTATAGCTCATAACACATATCAACCTAACACAAGCATGCCATAACTTGGGTGTTTACAAGAATATTAGTAAATATGGTCTTAAATTATGTTGTTAATGCCCATTATCTCTGTCATTGATGCTCATTAAGTTTGATGGAAGCATGGATTAGTGTGTCAGAGGTTGTTCCAGGTTGCTTTTAAAATAAGACCATTATCAAAGTTGCACATTTAGAGAGGGAGAGATCACAGACTGATTTGAGCTCCGAAGGGAAGGGTATTGAAAGTATATTCTCTTATATTTGGAAAAGCGTGCCAACCTGACCCGATAACCAATAGGCAGCATTATGGGAGGAGGTGGGACCCGTCGGGGTCTTGGTGTTGGAGGTATTTAGGGTGAGGTTCAAACTAAACCCCGAGGGAAAGGTAGTGTAAGAATATTCACTTTTCTAGAAAGGCGTGCAAAACATATTTCTTATAAGACTTTGAAACAAAGATATCATATCTTTAAAGGATGAGGAGACATTTGAGCTCCAATGGAGATGGTATTGAAAAATACTCTTTAGGTCTAGGAGAATGTTTGATACATGCACGTGGGAAGGTTCGAGAGTCTATTGTAGTTTCAGCTTCAGAGTTTGAGAGGATGGGGAAAAAAATGGACTACGATGAGAATGGCATCGAAGGAATATTCCTTTGATACCTTAGAAAAGGTGTCGAGTCCCAAAAGAAAGAAAGGCAACTTATTGAAGAATGATAAACCGGGAAGTCAAGGGTCCAATCTTAGGATTCCATTTGGGAAGGTGGTCATACTGACTCAGGAAGATGATATAGGTTGGGCTTAAATCTAATAATCCATGGGGTGCCATAATGGGAGTGTATTGGATGCACCATAGCTATTGGAGTGCGATGATCGTAGTTTTGGTAGATGCATGGAGTGAAAAACTCTAACACACATGATCCCGAATCAACTATGAATTAAGCTTGTATTGCCTTAGTGAAGAAGGAATGTATGCCTTGTAGGGGATAAAATAGGCACAAAAAGGGAAACAAAAGCAGGGGACCCATAAAAATTAAAATGTGGGTTGTTGTGGGTGTTGAGCCACAACACCACCCTTATGTCAAAAATGCACCAACAAAGTGCATTATTTCAGTGTTCATTTTCTTGGGTTACCTAGTGATTTTGGTTTTATAGAAGTGAAATATATTCTACTACAATTAATATTTCAGATTAAATGATAAGGTTCAAATTTCACGAGAAATAAACATTTGAAACCTCAAGTAAGTGAGGTCAAATGTTTGAATTTTAATTAATCATGGATTTTCAAAATTTACATATTGAAGTGGGAACTAGCTTAAGTCTATACCAATTATGTGTGTTTTTCCCTACCCAATATTAAAGTGGTTGGTCCTGTTACCCCCCCAAACTAGGGGTAACTAAGGATATCATGTCTCAAGGCCCACATGTAGAAAATCTGGAGTAATGAGAGTCATATTGATCAACAGATCTAGCATGGCCCCTCCTATTCATGATTTCTTCATCATTCACCACCACTAGTAGAGAAACATCCACTACATCACCTTTGTCCAAGAAGACAATGGGTCTTTCTCCATGAGGTAAAACGTACGGTATCATGGTAAGTGTCATTTTAATACTTGATGCATTTGATCATGTTGCAAATAATCCTTTCTTGATTATGGAACATTTTCTTGGAATTTATATCTTTTGCCTAGTTTTACCTTGGTGAGTGACATGGTCTGCTAGTAAGTAGGTCACCCTCGGGAAAAAGGTGTTGGATTACTAAGAGGGGGGGTGAATCACTAATAGTGCAATTATAATCCTTTTTCTCCAAATAATCCAAGTGTTATATCAATGCACAATTATTATTCAATAATGAGCAATAAGAAATGAACAATCACACACATACACAGTACACCAGTTTTTACATGGAAACCCAAATCGAGAGAAAACCACAAAATGCTTTATCTTATATGTCTTGAAGAATTATATTCATTGGAAGCACCAACTTCCTTTGTTTTCCAGATACAACTGGAAGGAGGCTCCAACCCCCTAGCTTCTCAGGCTACAACCTGAGGGAATCTCCAACTCCCTAATTCTCTGGCTACAACCAGAAGGAGGCTACAACCCCCTATGTTCTCTGGCTACAACCAGAAGGTGGCTACAACCACCTGTCCTTGCCCCATCCAATGGCCCTAAAGTAGAAGTAGAATGATGGAACTAGTCACACTATCACTGTGAGATATATCGTTGTAAACCTATACCAATAAATCTGAACCATGCATCAACCTGTACCTCAACCTATAATCAACCTGTACCATAAACAAGTGCATTAACCATGCACCAACCTGTACCAAATAACCTGTAATCAACCTATACCATAAACAAGTGCATCCAACCATGTACCAATTATGTACCAATCATGTTTCAACTACTCGTCAACTATGACTCATCAATATGTACCAACATCATCAACTATACACCTCATGTATGTGCCAACTCATCAACTACTTGTCTCAACCATGTACCTCAACCAAAATCCCTCATCAATTTCATCATTCAAATTTGATTTCTAGCTCTGTAATAGACCTGGTGTATATGATCACATTCCTGCAAACCTTCCTTAACTTTAACAACAAGAGACTAGAATTTTCAACAAACGTTTCTTTAGTCTCACATGCCTAGTTTTGGATTAGTCAACAACCCTAACTTGAAGTAATCATAAATTTGTACCTATAATGTATAAAGATTTGAAACTGATACACAATGTTCTTCAGTGTGTTTTATGCAATTCCTCCAGGTGCCACTACTTGTAACCTCTCAGAAAAGGAGTTACAGAAAAAATGGCATACCTTGCTGAATTCTGGCTTATTCTAGAGAGCGAAGTTGTAGAGCGTGCCCCACAAGGAATATTTTTTGAATTGATACAAATATATTACAATGCATACTACAAACTGTACTCTAACCAACACATTTTTTCTCACTGAATTTTGATCTGTTATGAAAAAGTTATGACATTTTTACCGGAAACACCTGTTTTAGACTAGTTTCAGGACTAGCCACAAACCCTATTTTCCACGGAGTGTAAATCAAAAAATACAACGACACACAAGATGAATTTTTTACCATAGATAATTGGATATGTTTTCTCAATGGAATAACAATTTCAAGGTCTGAATCATTATCAAAAAAAAGTTATAGCGAAAATGGTGAGATTACCTATAAATAACATACCTTAGAAAGCACCATCAAAAGAATTTATCCTTCCTTGCATTTCGGCCTTCTTTTCTTCACCTTCCCTCATAAATTCACCTTATATATCCTTGGTTACCTCAAAAACCTATATATATTCAATATTCTCAAGTGTGATTAAAATGAAAGATCATTGCCTCTTATTTATACTCTCCAAGTAGCTTCCTTAAAAACATCTTCTAGGTCACTTTGCCCACTTTCCTTATTTTAGGGTTAAACCACTTCTAATTTCTCCATTAAATTTATTA
>JZKD02S2274947.1:0-16013 GCA_000966675.3 Picea glauca
GGAAAGCGCCCGACGCACACGACAGAGCCCTAGGTGAAGGGATCGTCAGACGCAGTCGTCGTATCTGACGCACCCACACACACACACATGCAAAGAATATAACACATACCCAACACTCTCCTGGAATACCACACTAAAATACATGTAGGTATTGAACTTACTGTCATGAAGCATGTCCCACAAAGGTATCTCCATGAAACCTAAGTATGTGAATCCACTAATAGCCTCGATCACAGGTATCTGAAAAGAATGTTTGTACCATTGTTTGGAATAATTCTCAACCTCTCATCTACTCATGTCCCAAAAATAAAGAAGACCAATCATTATTGGAAATCTGTCAGTCATCACCAATAGTTGGTCCACCAATGCTCTTTTCGGCTAAGGAAACATATTCCCCATGTGTCATGACACAACGTATGCAAAGTCCCTCCCTGTGAGAATCTCTCAGACCTGCTCGTAAGTGATGAAGTCACCCGAGTCCCAAACTATCATGTATGAAGTGAAGCACCCTCTTCTCATCATACTGATCTATATGGTGCTATCACACAAATATTCCTAGCTACCCCTGGTAAGCCAAGTGATCATAAGTTGTTTAAATGTGGCTAACTCCTCAGGAGACAACTCCTCCAAGTGACCAATCCTACGTACTCCAGGAGTAAATTCTGGAGAATGAAAACTAGAAATCCTACCCATGTCAATTTTTGTCCTGTAAAAAACTATAATCTCATGGTCCCATGCTAGCCTCAGAGGGAAATCCTTGTGCTGATGATGCATCCCTCCGATCAAAATCGTTTGAACACCATGCTCAAACCGTGCTATCCTCTCCTAGAACCCCCTATCATGGACCATACTCAGCCAAGGCACCTCAATGAAGTCAATACCTATCAATCCATGACTATCCTCGATCCTGGGTATCGTGAGGGGAAAGAAAAACTCTACAAATCCTCTCACAAAATTCCCACAATGATGCAAACCAATCACTACCTCAACTTTGTCAGTCATCAACCTCATTCGATACGATCCATCAGTCAGATGAATGTCAGGATCCCACCTCCACATTGTAAGTCCACCACTCCCAAGGCCTATCAACTGCTATTGTGCCCCACCAATAAACATGGTAGTTCAAATGAGAAAAATCTTTGATGTGCAATCTTTGTAGTAGATAATTCCATCCACTACTCCTCCAGCTGCAATCTCTATGAATTGATCTAAATAAGTTTGGATATCATCCTGTGCACTTAATGCACTAATCAAAGAGTCCAAATGGATGAACTCTTTCATGGCCACAATGCTCCCTATCTCATCCCACTGGCTCCAGTAATCCTTTCTTGTTCTGTTGTATACAATAAGGGCATCAAATAAAAACAATAGGTGCCTCTGCCACTACATGAAGGACTGGACGGTGACTAGTGCATTGGTCAAACCCAAGGGCATGACTAAGAAATCATGATGATACCTTGGAATATACCTTTGAGTACCCTACTCCTTAGCCCAAGTCTGACGATATCCCAGAAAATCAATCATTGAGGGATACACTACTCTCTAAGGCTCACCCATCCATTCACCTATCCTAGTTAACCTCAACCCAATGTTATACTCAATGACTCTATCAAAAGGTCTCCCTAGAGGAAATGCTCCAAAACTCTGTTGTGCACCACCATGTGCCAATGTATAATCCTATATACTATGACACACTCCTATGTCACCCTATATGTGATAATGAATCCAACACTCTATTGATGAGGACTAACACTATACCTTAGAGTGTTTCCATGTCCATCATGTACCTGTCTACCCAATTCATGGACGCATATGCTTCCTCATGGTTTGGTCCATAAGGAAGGTGCTCAACCATCTCCTTCATAGCTAAACCCTGACCCTCTAATGAGATCTCCAAAATAAAGGGATATTGACCCCTGCAATGCCAAATTGGAGTGTAATCCAAACTTTCTTTGAGTACTTACAACTCAGAATGCTCCTCATCCAGAGTCATCATAAGAGGCTCCTCCCTTACATCATGTGTGACACTCACACCCTCCTGTGTTGCGACTACCAAAGATGATGGAGTCCCTACTATAAGTGGTGAAGAGAGTGCCATGATCAATTGATAATGTATCTTCTCAACCTCTATTTCTTTGTCTTCAACAAACTTGAGAACAAGTTCCATGTCCATAAATAACTACAAGTAGTCTAACTTCAACTGCTCTAGTACATCGTTCATGAGGCGCAACTGAGCACTAGTGACTCCACTTTCTACTCCAATGTGTCTCTCCTCCATCTGAGCTCTCCACATAAGATCGTCAATGAATCAATGAGCTCCATCGATCCTGGTCAATACCTGTGTGATCTGATCCTTGGTCACCAACAAGCGATCCTCCATATCATGCCACACTAGATGCCTTTGTCCAACCGCATCCAAATGGTTTGAGTTGTCATTTGTAAGAATGATCCCCTCATCAACATTACCCAATGAATTAGGTGATATCATGCTACGATGGGTATCATGCATGACACCATTCTCCCATAAGGTTTTTGGTTGGTTGTCACCTCCAAGTTTAGATCCTACTCCAGTATCCTCCATGCATGGTTCCTGAATAGAAGGATCCATGTCCCCCGACGATCTCTAAAATACCCATCCTCCATCATATGTGGGTACCATCACGTCCTCATCATCAAAGGAATCATAAATAGGGTATGGTGTTGAATGATCATCATAGTTAGGTGCTAACACACCCTCATCATCATAAACATCCTCAACATAGGTGCCATCAATCTATCCAACATGGGTGACGGTGTCATGGTCCTCAAAGTCATAATAAGTGGGGCAGGATGCTTCCCCCTCATCATTGGTACTAGAAACAAATATCTCCAACATAATAGTGTCGACGACCTCATCGTAGACCATTGATTGGTCCTTCTCTATGCACACCTCCTCATCATGGCTAGTTGCATGCTCCTCCACATGGATATGTTCTTGTGCCTCCAACAAGTCCACATGTTCATCTTTCTCACCTCTTCTCCACTTATACTCTAGAATTTTCAAGAGTTCCTTGTTCCAATATTTGTCCTTGAGTTTGATGGTGCAATAGGCTTCTATTGACATGGCATCTTGGAATTCCTCACCCAATGCTTGATATTCCCTATAATAAGTGATGAGTTCAATATCCTTTCTAAACTGCTCCGAGCTTGATACTATATCCATCCTACTTGATTGAAGAAGTTGTGATATTTTAGCCATGTTTTTTTGTTTAGACTTCATTTTTCTTTCCTGGGAAGATTGTCCTTATCATCAATTCCCTATTGCATATTTTTCCTTCACCGAATTTCTCCACAAGCTGACAAGATCACCAGCTCTGATACCACTGTAATGTTCTGGTTAATTTTTTTTGGAAGTATCCTTAGTTTTGTAGCATGTTTTTTTTCAAATAGTGGGTTAACACCTCCATAATTCCTACTGTATTTCTCTCTTATATTATTGTAGGTTGATAACTGAGTGTGAATTATCTTATAACAATTCATCACCATGATATCCGACCTCTCTATTTCTTCAAGGATACTGATATAGGCTTAGGGGTTCTGTTGTATATTTTATTGTATCTCTTTTATGGATAATAAGTGCATTCATATAGCCTTTCCAAATAAAGGAATGATTTCAAATGCAACAACAATAAATTCAATGCAGTTCCTCAAACATAAAGAATACAATAATTTATATTTTATTTATAAGCTAACCTTTTTACAATAACTCTTTAGATATGCATACCATTGAGGAATATGCATGTTGTAGATTTATATGGAAATGGAATGAGTCACATGATCAAGCTAACAGTTGAAAATTTACTTCCAGAAGTCCCACGACTCCCAACAAATAAATATCAGCCCCTTTGCTATTAAATCGTCCTCCAGAAGAAAGGTTCGACCTTCCTTACAAGAATAATCCACCCAGGATGATATCTCCGCCCCTTTGCTCATAAAATCGAATTATAAATGTGTAACTTTAGTTCCCAAAGAATCTACTCGACCCCTTCAATATTTAAACTCTCCTAGTCAATGTATAACTTGTCCCCAACTAAAAGAAACTCGTCTTAGAGGGTAGAGAATACAACCCACAGGAATAACTTTCCTTCACTCAACATAAATGCGACCAACACTTAGAGAAACTTTCCCCCTACTATTAATTTGATCCCAGACTAAGGGGTCATGAACCAACATTCAAGGATTCATCCTATACAAATACTATTCGCCCTTCACAAGCCAAAACTCAACAAATCACTGAACCACAGCCGCCACAAGAAAGAAATCGACCTCTACTACAAATTCTATACCAGCTTCCAAATGAAAGAAACTACACCACACTAGAGAACAATTAATAAACCAGAGTGATCTCTTCCTCAAATGGACCGACTGGGGTGGATAGTCTCACCATCGAAACCAATCTCTGAAATCTCCCTTAGGGTTTTCATCCTAAGAGTTCATAAATCCACCAAGAGCTCTCCATTCCACGAGGACAAATACAAAATAATCAATAAACCCTTGAGAGAATGAGCTCCCATCCCCTTTTATAGGCCTTATTTTTCTTTTCTTTCATTCACTTAAATTATTTAAGTGACTTTATAAGGTTATTCCTCATAATAATAATTAATTCACCTTTTTAACCCCATAAAGTAATTAATTCTCCTTTATGACTTCTCCGGCCACTGAAAGTCACTTTTCATCATCTCATCATGTAGATATTTTCACGCCAGTTCCAATGATATATTACACTAAGGTATTTCTACAAAAAACAAGGTCCAAGTAGTAACCTTAGTGTAATTAATTAAAATATGCCCAATAATAACCTCGTTTTACGTGAATCGTCGAAATGCAACGGAACCAAGAAAAAATTGTGTGCAATTGATCCTGATGATGAATAATGGTAAATAAACTAATTCGGCTCCCATAAAAATCCTCCAAACCTTCTAGGCTCACTGATGATCTAGTCTCACCCCTCTGACTTGGTTGACTCAAGCCTCTTGAAGTAATTCTAGCTGCATAATAAGAGAATCCAAAAATGGAGACATGACAAGTCAAGTTGGAGCTCATTGATGGAAGGATTAGAACAATCCCTAGTGTGTTGCACATCCCAGGATTAGACAGAAAATTCATTTCTGTAAACAAAATGGATGATGCAAGGGAAAAAACAATGTTTGAAAAGGGAACCTACAGGCTGGTTTGAGGAGCAATGGTGTTGATGAAGGGAGTTCAATTTGAAACTGTGTATAATATATAGGGAAGAACTATTAGTGATGGGTGCAATTGTTCCATTGTTCTAGAGATTAGAGATGAAGAAGAACAAACTCCTACAGTCTCTGGAGAAAAGACTATATTGTGGCATTAAATACTGGGACATATCGATGAGAAGGGACTTCGAGTACTACATGGTAAAGGTATGGTTGAAGGTATGGCCAATTTCTCTTTGTATTTTGATTTATAAGGATGTTTTTTTATATGGGGACAAGAAATGCATAATATTCTCTTCTGGAGCTACGAGAGCAGAGGGGATTTTACATTTGGTGCATAGTGATGTGTTTGGACCTATGTTGGTTCCATCATTGGGAAAATTTGTGTACTATATCTCATTTATTGATCACTTCTAGAGGAATACATGGATTTATTTTCTTAGGAAGAAATATGAAGTCTTTGACAAATTCAAAGAGTTTAAGGCTCTTGTGGAGAATCAATCAAAGAAGAGAATTAAGGCACTAAGGATGGATAATGGTGGAGAATTTTGTGGAAATGAATTTGAAGAATTCTGTAATAAGTGCATTATAGAAAAGTAGAAGACTAATCCATACACACCTCATCAGAATGGACTTGTAGAAAGGATTAACAGGACGTTGATGGAAAAAACAAAGAGCATGCTTAGTGGTGTTGAGTTAGGACAAGAATTATGAATAGAGGAAGTGGGTATTGTATGTTACTTGGTCAATCGATCACCCTCATCAATGTTGGATGAAAAGAATCCACATGACATATGGAATGGTAAGAAACCCTCTCTTACACATCTTAGAGTATTTGGTTGTGATGCCTATGTTCAAGTTCCAAAGAAAAACAAGAGTACATTGGATAAGAAATATAAAAAGTGTATATTTATTGGGTATAAATATTTTCTGAAAGGTTATAAGATTTGAAACCTATAAACTAAGAAGGTAGTGTATAGATGTGATGTGGTATTTAGAGAAATCAAATCTATTTTCAAACAAGAAGCCCTACCAAGGGAGAAAGAACCAGAGAAAATAGAGTTTGAATTGAAGGACAATGAATCAAACTCTATAGNTATAATCTCATGGTCCCATGCTAGCCTCAGAGGGAAATCCTTGTGCTGATGATGCATCCCTCCGATCAAAATCGTTTGAACACCATGCTCAAACCGTGCTATCCTCTCCTAGAACCCCCTATCATGGACCATACTCAGCCAAGGCACCTCAATGAAGTCAATACCTATCAATCCATGACTATCCTCGATCCTGGGTATCGTGAGGGGAAAGAAAAACTCTACAAATCCTCTCACAAAATTCCCACAATGATGCAAACCAATCACTACCTCAACTTTGTCAGTCATCAACCTCATTCGATACGATCCATCAGTCAGATGAATGTCAGGATCCCACCTCCACATTGTAAGTCCACCACTCCCAAGGCCTATCAACTGCTATTGTGCCCCACCAATAAACATGGTAGTTCAAATGAGAAAAATCTTTGATGTGCAATCTTTGTAGTAGATAATTCCATCCACTACTCCTCCAGCTGCAATCTCTATGAATTGATCTAAATAAGTTTGGATATCATCCTGTGCACTTAATGCACTAATCAAAGAGTCCAAATGGATGAACTCTTTCATGGCCACAATGCTCCCTATCTCATCCCACTGGCTCCAGTAATCCTTTCTTGTTCTGTTGTATACAATAAGGGCATCAAATAAAAACAATAGGTGCCTCTGCCACTACATGAAGGACTGGACGGTGACTAGTGCATTGGTCAAACCCAAGGGCATGACTAAGAAATCATGATGATACCTTGGAATATACCTTTGAGTACCCTACTCCTTAGCCCAAGTCTGACGATATCCCAGAAAATCAATCATTGAGGGATACACTACTCTCTAAGGCTCACCCATCCATTCACCTATCCTAGTTAACCTCAACCCAATGTTATACTCAATGACTCTATCAAAAGGTCTCCCTAGAGGAAATGCTCCAAAACTCTGTTGTGCACCACCATGTGCCAATGTATAATCCTATATACTATGACACACTCCTATGTCACCCTATATGTGATAATGAATCCAACACTCTATTGATGAGGACTAACACTATACCTTAGAGTGTTTCCATGTCCATCATGTACCTGTCTACCCAATTCATGGACGCATATGCTTCCTCATGGTTTGGTCCATAAGGAAGGTGCTCAACCATCTCCTTCATAGCTAAACCCTGACCCTCTAATGAGATCTCCAAAATAAAGGGATATTGACCCCTGCAATGCCAAATTGGAGTGTAATCCAAACTTTCTTTGAGTACTTACAACTCAGAATGCTCCTCATCCAGAGTCATCATAAGAGGCTCCTCCCTTACATCATGTGTGACACTCACACCCTCCTGTGTTGCGACTACCAAAGATGATGGAGTCCCTACTATAAGTGGTGAAGAGAGTGCCATGATCAGCTGATAATGTATCTTCTCAACCTCTATTTCCTTGTCTTCAACAAACTTGAGAACAAGTTCCATGTCCATAAATAACTACAAGTAGTCTAACTTCAACTGCTCTAGTGCATCGTTCATGAGGCGCAACTGAGCACTAGTGACTCCACTTTCTACTCCAATGTGTCTCTCCTCCATCTGAGCTCTCCACATAAGATCCTCAATGAATCAATGAGCTCCATCAGTCCTGGTCAATACCTATGTGATCTGATCCTTTGTCACCAACAAGTGATCCTCCATATCATGCCACACTAGATGCCTTTGTCCAACCGCATCCAAATGGTCTGAGTTGTCATTTGTAAGAATGATCCCCTCATCAACATTACCCAATGAATTAGGTGATATCATGCTACGATGGGTATCATGCATGACACCATTCTCCCATAAGGTTTTTGGTTGGTTGTCACCTCCAAGTTTAGATCCTACTCCAGTATCCTCCATGCATGGTTCCTGAATAGAAGGATCCATGTCCCCCGACGATCTCTAAAATACCCATCCTCCATCATATGTGGGTACCATCACGTCCTCATCATCAAAGGAATCATAAATAGGGTATGGTGTTGAATGATCATCATAGTTAGGTGCTAACACACCCTCATCATCATAAACATCCTCAACATAGGTGCCATCAATCTATCCAACATGGGTGACGGTGTCATGGTCCTCAAAGTCATAATAAGTGGGGCAGGATGCTTCCCCCTCATCATTGGTACTAGAAACAAATATCTCCAACATAATAGTGTCGACGACCTCATCGTAGACCATTGATTGGTCCTTCTCTATGCACACCTCCTCATCATGGCTAGTTGCATGCTCCTCCACATGGATATGTTCTTGTGCCTCCAACAAGTCCACATGTTCATCTTTCTCACCTCTTCTCCACTTATACTCTAGAATTTTCAAGAGTTCCTTGTTCCAATATTTGTCCTTGAGTTTGATGGTGCAATAGGCTTCTATTGACATGGCATCTTGGAATTCCTCACCCAATGCTTGATATTCCCTATAATAAGTGATGAGTTCAATATCCTTTCTAAACTGCTCCGAGCTTGATACTATATCCATCCTACTTGATTGAAGAAGTTGTGATATTTTAGCCATGTTTTTTTGTTTAGACTTCATTTTTCTTTCCTGGGAAGATTGTCCTTATCATCAATTCCCTATTGCATATTTTTCCTTCACCGAATTTCTCCACAAGCTGACAAGATCACCAGCTCTGATACCACTGTAATGTTCTGGTTAATTTTTTTTGGAAGTATCCTTAGTTTTGTAGCATGTTTTTTTTCAAATAGTGGGTTAACACCTCCATAATTCCTACTGTATTTCTCTCTTATATTATTGTAGGTTGATAACTGAGTGTGAATTATCTTATAACAATTCATCACCATGATATCCGACCTCTCTATTTCTTCAAGGATACTGATATAGGCTTAGGGGTTCTGTTGTATATTTTATTGTATCTCTTTTATGGATAATAAGTGCATTCATATAGCCTTTCCAAATAAAGGAATGATTTCAAATGCAACAACAATAAATTCAATGCAGTTCCTCAAACATAAAGAATACAATAATTTATATTTTATTTATAAGCTAACCTTTTTACAATAACTCTTTAGATATGCATACCATTGAGGAATATGCATGTTGTAGATTTATATGGAAATGGAATGAGTCACATGATCAAGCTAACAGTTGAAAATTTACTTCCAGAAGTCCCACGACTCCCAACAAATAAATATCAGCCCCTTTGCTATTAAATCGTCCTCCAGAAGAAAGGTTCGACCTTCCTTACAAGAATAATCCACCCAGGATGATATCTCCGCCCCTTTGCTCATAAAATCGAATTATAAATGTGTAACTTTAGTTCCCAAAGAATCTACTCGACCCCTTCAATATTTAAACTCTCCTAGTCAATGTATAACTTGTCCCCAACTAAAAGAAACTCGTCTTAGAGGGTAGAGAATACAACCCACAGGAATAACTTTCCTTCACTCAACATAAATGCGACCAACACTTAGAGAAACTTTCCCCCTACTATTAATTTGATCCCAGACTAAGGGGTCATGAACCAACATTCAAGGATTCATCCTATACAAATACTATTCGCCCTTCACAAGCCAAAACTCAACAAATCACTGAACCACAGCCGCCACAAGAAAGAAATCGACCTCTACTACAAATTCTATACCAGCTTCCAAATGAAAGAAACTACACCACACTAGAGAACAATTAATAAACCAGAGTGATCTCTTCCTCAAATGGACCGACTGGGGTGGATAGTCTCACCATCGAAACCAATCTCTGAAATCTCCCTTAGGGTTTTCATCCTAAGAGTTCATAAATCCACCAAGAGCTCTCCATTCCACGAGGACAAATACAAAATAATCAATAAACCCTTGAGAGAATGAGCTCCCATCCCCTTTTATAGGCCTTATTTTTCTTTTCTTTCATTCACTTAAATTATTTAAGTGACTTTATAAGGTTATTCCTCATAATAATAATTAATTCACCTTTTTAACCCCATAAAGTAATTAATTCTCCTTTATGACTTCTCCGGCCACTGAAAGTCACTTTTCATCATCTCATCATGTAGATATTTTCACGCCAGTTCCAATGATATATTACACTAAGGTATTTCTACAAAAAACAAGGTCCAAGTAGTAACCTTAGTGTAATTAATTAAAATATGCCCAATAATAACCTCGTTTTACGTGAATCGTCGAAATGCAACGGAACCAAGAAAAAATTGTGTGCAATTGATCCTGATGATGAATAATGGTAAATAAACTAATTCGGCTCCCATAAAAATCCTCCAAACCTTCTAGGCTCACTGATGATCTAGTCTCACCCCTCTGACTTGGTTGACTCAAGCCTCTTGAAGTAATTCTAGCTGCATAATAAGAGAATCCAAAAATGGAGACATGACAAGTCAAGTTGGAGCTCATTGATGGAAGGATTAGAACAATCCCTAGTGTGTTGCACATCCCAGGATTAGACAGAAAATTCATTTCTGTAAACAAAATGGATGATGCAAGGGAAAAAACAATGTTTGAAAAGGGAACCTACAGGCTGGTTTGAGGAGCAATGGTGTTGATGAAGGGAGTTCAATTTGAAACTGTGTATAATATATAGGGAAGAACTATTAGTGATGGGTGCAATTGTTCCATTGTTCTAGAGATTAGAGATGAAGAAGAACAAACTCCTACAGTCTCTGGAGAAAAGACTATATTGTGGCATTAAATACTGGGACATATCGATGAGAAGGGACTTCGAGTACTACATGGTAAAGGTATGGTTGAAGGTATGGCCAATTTCTCTTTGTATTTTGATTTATAAGGATGTTTTTTTATATGGGGACAAGAAATGCATAATATTCTCTTCTGGAGCTACGAGAGCAGAGGGGATTTTACATTTGGTGCATAGTGATGTGTTTGGACCTATGTTGGTTCCATCATTGGGAAAATTTGTGTACTATATCTCATTTATTGATCACTTCTAGAGGAATACATGGATTTATTTTCTTAGGAAGAAATATGAAGTCTTTGACAAATTCAAAGAGTTTAAGGCTCTTGTGGAGAATCAATCAAAGAAGAGAATTAAGGCACTAAGGATGGATAATGGTGGAGAATTTTGTGGAAATGAATTTGAAGAATTCTGTAATAAGTGCATTATAGAAAAGTAGAAGACTAATCCATACACACCTCATCAGAATGGACTTGTAGAAAGGATTAACAGGACGTTGATGGAAAAAACAAAGAGCATGCTTAGTGGTGTTGAGTTAGGACAAGAATTATGAATAGAGGAAGTGGGTATTGTATGTTACTTGGTCAATCGATCACCCTCATCAATGTTGGATGAAAAGAATCCACATGACATATGGAATGGTAAGAAACCCTCTCTTACACATCTTAGAGTATTTGGTTGTGATGCCTATGTTCAAGTTCCAAAGAAAAACAAGAGTACATTGGATAAGAAATATAAAAAGTGTATATTTATTGGGTATAAATATTTTCTGAAAGGTTATAAGATTTGAAACCTATAAACTAAGAAGGTAGTGTATAGATGTGATGTGGTATTTAGAGAAATCAAATCTATTTTCAAACAAGAAGCCCTACCAAGGGAGAAAGAACCAGAGAAAATAGAGTTTGAATTGAAGGACAATGAATCAAACTCTATAGAAGAACAAGAATTAGAACAAGAAGAGTCTCCTATTCCAGTATCGAGGAGATCAGTTCGGGAAAGAAGGAAACTGGAAAGGTATACTCCACCTGATTTCCATTAAAAATTTTCTTTGTTTATTACTAATGATGATCCTATAACTATTAGGGAAGCAATGGATTAAGAGGATGGAAATTATGGAAAAAGGCCATGGTAGAAGAAATGGAAACCTTGGAAAAGAATGAGGCTTGGGATGTAGTGGAGTTTCCGAATGGAAGAAATCCCATTGGAAGAAAATGAGTGTTTAATAAGAAGTTGAATACAAAAGGTAAAGTGGAGGAATAAGAATTTCGGTTTGTAGAAAAAGGTTATTCCAAGGTAGAGCGAATTGAATTTGGTGAAATTGATCTTGATTTATGAGAGGAAAAAAATGAAATATAGATCTATAACATTAACACAAATATACAATGAAACTTGACTTCTATTCAATAAAGAAATATGTTGAAACTGTAAAATGCAGAATGAAACAATCTTGCTCGAATGGTGGTAGCTAATATCTAAGAAGAGATGTGGAAGCTATGCGTATTCATCCGATCACATTACAATTAGGCCTCTAGGCCATTTTAGCATGAAGAATTAATGAGAAAACCATATACATCCAAAAACCTAACCCTAGGAGATGAAGCGCCAAAATTCGTATGGGCCTCAATGGGGTATGTTGGTACACCAACTTCCCGGGGTCATAACTTTTGCATACGATCTTCGTTTTAGGTGCATGATATCCCATTGGAAATGTCTATCCGAGGAATACACATTTTACCATAACACATTGATTTAAACCACATTGTGATTTTGGCGATCCCAAAAAACATTGTTTAGGGCCTCAAAACGACCCCAAAATTTTAGGAGCCGAAAATCTAGAAAACAACTACCTAAATGAAAACTGTATGTGAGCCAGTTGGAATAGGTGGGTGGCCACCGATATCCACCTAGATCAATACTCCCCCATTAGGAATAAATGGTCTCCATTGCATTGAGTTCCCCCATGAGACGAGGAAATTTCTACTAAATTTGGCCCTATTTGAGCCACTTCCTTGGTGTAGGAATTGCCCCAATTTGACAACACGATAAAGATGAATATTTTTTTGGTGAGTTCACTTAACCTATGTGCCCATGATCTGATTAGTGGATTCTTGTTCCATGCAGTCAAGGTTGAGCTCTATTGGTTTCAATTGTTCTGTTATCTTTGAGGTGTCAAATAATGGTGGAATGTATGGTTGAAGAAGGTCCACATTAAACACTGGGTGTAGGCCAAGGAAGGGGGGAATTTTGAGCTCAAAATCATTTCTACCCACAACCTTGGTGATGGTGTAAAGTCCATAGCAAAGTGGATGAAGCTTTCGATGGGGTCCTGTAAGGAATTCTTTCTGCAAGTGCAACCAAACTTTATCTCCCACCTAATGTAAGGCTTGTGCATACAAAGCCTCATAAAAATAAATAAAAATATAGAAATTATTTCTAATTTACTTCTTTATTTACTGTTCCAGCATAATGTTCCATCATAATAATTGACAATTTAACAATATAATAATGAACAACAGTATTATGATGAACAACAACATAATGAACATAATGAAATGCATTATAATGAACATAATGAACAACAATATAATAATGAACAACAATATAATGATGAAAAAATAATAATGAACATCAGTATAATGATGAACAATAGTATAAGAAAATGAATAAGGTATTTATCTCAACCTGATGCTGAACCTGAAACTAATAATGTTGTTGTTGATGTTGATCCTTCCCAAAACTGAGTATTAACCTCCCAACCAACTAGTAACATCCTCTATGGATCCCTAGCTACAGGAATCCTTATGGTTTCCTGGCCCCCGAGCCCAAAATTCCCAGCAACAACAGTGCCCCTGTGAGAGTCCTCAAGCCAAACTGTTGCAACCAAAATTGTTGTTTCCTCCCTTCCTCCTTCTTCCTCCCCAAATTTTCTTACCTTCCCATAAACCAAAATATCCCCCAAAACAAAAAGATCCTCCTCCCTAAGTTCTCCCTTCTCCCTTATAGTCCTCCCTCAAATCCATTCCCCCAACCGCCTTACCCACCATTAATTCCTCAACCACCTTATCCCTCCCATTAATTGGTTCAACTACCAATAATAATAATATTATAATAAAGTCTCCATAAATCTATTTTAATAATTCATTAAACTAATATTTAYCATTCATGACAATTAAAGAATTAATTAGGTTTGTTACATACACCCACCCTTCAAGAAACTTCGTCCCGAAGTTAGAGTAATTTACAATACAAGGGGAATGACACATGGTTCATACATTCATGTCCAATAAACAACATTATCAGTAAGCAAAAAAAAACTTATACATACTAGTGTACATGTGAAAGAAATGCATGTGTAGCTAGAACATACAAGTCTCGTGCATGTACTAATGACAATAATTATCACACCTATAGTAATTCTTGTATGCGTCCAATCCAATAAACAAGACCATTCATTTCATAAAAGATAATAAACCAATTAAAATGTTCACAAAATCCCTTAATTACAATAATTTAGTACAACAATGTTCATTTAGACAATTGTAGTTCAGTTAAGTAATTATGAATATACATATATACATATTTTCTTTTAAAAAGGGGAAAACAATAAATTCCACTATAAGAAAAAATCTCNTGACAATTAAAGAATTAATTAGGTTTGTTACATACACCCACCCTTCAAGAAACTTCGTCCCGAAGTTAGAGTAATTTACAATACAAGGGGAATGACACATGGTTCATACATTCATATCCAATAAACAACATTATCAGTAAGCAAAAAAAAACTTATACATACTAGTGTACATGTGCAAGAAATGCATGTGTAGCTAGCACATACAAGTCTCGTGCATGTACTAATGACAATAATTATCACACCTATAGTAATTCTTGTATGCGTCCAATCCAATCAACAAGACCATTCATTTCATAAAAGATAATAAACCAATTAAAATGTTCACAAAATCCCTTAATTACAATAATTTAGCACAACAATGTTCATTTAGACAATTGTAGTTCAGTTAAGTAATTATGAATATACATATATACATATTTTCTTTTAAAAAGGGGAAAACAATAAATTCCACTATAAGAAAAAATCTCCATACACTCTCAACTATTTCTATTCATCCTTCCTCCCTAACATACTTCCGTCTTCGATCCCTATCCTTCCTCTGCTGGACTATCTTGGAGCGTCAACTATATTGACCTAACTCCAAATAGAACCCGTAAGCAGAAGTGTCACTCTCTTGACCAAGCTTCCCCAACAGGAAACTAACAGTCATCATCACACGTCTATGGGAGCATGAGCTAACACCGTCCTCCCATGAGTCTAGGTTTCAAAGGATACACCGTGGGAAATGCCTCCACTCCTCCTAATAGGACTAGGGTCAACACCCTACCATAGAATATACAGTGGAACTATGTTGCTGGGAATTTTGTCATCGTATATTCAGTTTTAGGCAATCTCACCACCTGAAAAACCTCCACTGCTCCATATATCATAGCAATGCATTCGAACCAACATAAATTCACATACAAAGATTCATACCATATTGTTCCTCGATCGATGTTCATGACATCCACTTTTATTATCATTATCCTTTGTCTATTTCATAGCCCATTGAACTGTAGATTAGTCTATAACACAAACTCATACATATCTATGCATTATCATCATGTAAATGCATTCAACCATGATCTCAATTCGGTATCCACGTACCAACAACTTTAAATTTCAAAATTTTTAAGTTAGAAATAGATCGCATAATATCCCCATAATTCAAATAACGTTAAACATTCATAGAATTGACATTCTCATAATAGATTGCATAATATCCATCATCATTCAAATAACGTTAAACATTCATTGAATTGGCATTCACATAATAGATTGCATAATATCCATCATCATTCAAATAACATTAAACATTCATAGAATTGGCATTCACATAATAGATTGCATAATATTCATCATCATTCAAATAATGTTAAACATTCATAGAATTGTCATTCACATAGGTTCATACGTCTTAAAAG
>JZKD02S2274958.1:22578-38156 GCA_000966675.3 Picea glauca
TTTTCCTCATTTTTAGGGTTAACCACTTTCCATAATTAGAAAGTTCTCCATTACTTTATCATTTAAATATTCCTCCTTGACTTTGCCACCTCACTTTATCATTTAAATAATCTTCCTTGATTTTGTCACTTCACTCTATTATTTAAATAATCCTTCTTGACTTTGTCCTTTACTTTATCATTTAAATAATAATTTATTCTTTGCAAGATCTTTGACTTTTTTGACCTTTTGGGGCTTCAAGCCAACATATGAGGGTTCTCTAACTTCGTAAGGCCATAACTCTCAAACCACGAGGAGTTATGTGACGTTCCACATACCACCAGAAATGGCATGACATGTACTATCCATATAGAATAGTATTACCTTAAGATATATTAAAAATCATACCATTATACATGAAACAACCTTGGGTCCATTACCCAAACCTTTGTGCTACTGGAATTCGCTACTGGACTTTCTTCAAGGGTTGAAATCAATGACAACCAACCTTAATCAACAATCCTCTCTAGGATTTCAAATGGCCTACAATAGCTCGCTTCTAGCTTACAACAATTTCCCAACTTCAAGGAACTACGTCTGGATTTTACTTTCAAAAACACATTGTAACCCATTTTAAACTATTAAGGGGTCCCACCTTTATCTGTGAAACGTTTCTTCCTATCTTGGGTAGCCTTTAAATTCTTCCTTATCTTCCACATGCTATTCCATTTCCCGGAGTATATCTGACCCAACTACAAATCTTTTTTTTGGATTATGCCAACTCATTGGTTTGTTGCACTTTCTACCATAAAGTGCCTCAAATGGGATCATATTTAAATATTATTGATACACATTGTTGTAAGCAAACTCTACCAAGTGTAGGTAGTCTTCCCATTTTGATGGTTTATCCATCACATACATCTGAGGCATATCTTCAATCACCTGATTTACCCTCTCTGTTTTTCCATCTGAATCAGGGTGATATGTTGTGATAAAGTTCATATTTGTCCCAAATCCTTTGAATATCCCTTTCCAAAATTTTGATGTGAACTTGGGATATTTGTCAGACACAATTATCTTAGGTACACCACACAACCTAGCAATTTGTCGCTTGTATATATCAACAATGTCAGCTGCCTTGTGCGCGGTTTTTATTGGAATAAAAAGGGAAAATTTAGTAATATTGTCCACCACAACCATAATATAATCATGTTTCTTCGTAGTCATAGGAAGCTTAGTAATGAAATCCATGGTTACAAATTCCCACTTCCACTCAGGAATGGGAAAAAGATGTAACAAACTAGCTGGATGTCTATGCCTAGCCTTGACCTTTTGCCATTCAAGGCATCTAGCAATAAAATCAATAACCTCCATTTTCATGCCTGGCCAATAGTATTGCTTTTTGAACATTGCAATTTTCTTCTGGTATCCTGGATTTCCAACATAAGGAACTTTATTCATCTCTTACAATAACAAATTTTTCAATTTTTGAACATTTAGCACATAAACTCTTCGGCTATACATGAGGATTCCATCCTCTTTTAGCTCATAACCTTCCAATTTCTTCTGTGACATACCTTGTTGTAAATTCACCTTTATATCCATATAGTGTTGATTTGATTTGGAAACCTCTAAAATTTCACCACTCAAACATGATCTATACATGCTAATGGTTGTAGCATGTATCTCTTGCAACCTTCTGTTGAGTGCATCAACCACCTTGTTCTGTTTTCCTTTGATATGCTTGATATCAAAGTCGTACTCACTGAGGAATTCCAGCCATTTTCTTTGTCTGGAATTTAAACTTGGATGTCCAAACAAATATTTCATACCACTATGGTCCGTCCTCATCTCAAATATTTTAACCATGAGATAGTGTCTCCACATATTCAAGGCATGCACTATGGCAGCCAATTCTAAGTCATGAGTAGCATAGATACTTTCATTCTCTTTTAGCTTTCTAGATTTCTAACATATCACATGCCCATTCTAACTAAGGACTCCATCGAGCCCTTCCGTGTATGCGTCTGTGCACACAACAGAGTCTTCTTCTAGATAAAAAAATCCTTAGTGTTGGCACACTAGTCAATAGAATCTTCAAGTGTTGAAAGATTCTTACACAACCAAAGGTCCTCTCAAATTGCACATCTTTCTTTTGCAAGGATATAATTGGGTGCATAATTTTTTAGAAGCCTTCAATAAACCTTTTGTAACAACCTGCAAGTCCCATGAAGGACCTCACCTTTGTGACATTTCTTTATGTTGGCCACTCTTCAATGCCATTTATCTTTTCCGGATCTAGAACTATTCCTTCCTTGGAAATGATATGAGCCAAGTAGTGAATCTATCGCTGGTAAAATGAGCACTTGATCAACTTTTCATACAACTGATGCTCCCTTAATACTTGTAGCACCATCCTCAATTGTTGCTCGTTCTCTTCTTTAGACTTTTAGTAAATAAGTATGTCATCTAGAAATACAATGACAAACTTATCTAAGTAATTTTTAAAAACTCCATTCATCAAACACATGAACACAACTGGTGCATTTGACAATCCGAAAGGCACCATTGTGAATTCGTTATGGCCATAACTTGTTTTGAAAGAATACTTGATGATGTCTTCTTCTTTAATTCTTACCTAAGGATATCCAGATCTGATATCAATATTTGAAAATATTTGTGTGCCCCTCAGCTAGTCAAAGAGGTCATCTATCCTTGGAAAATGATACTTGTTCTTTACTGTTACTTTTTTCAACTCCCTAAAGTCAATACAAAGCCTCAACATCCCATCTTTGTGCCATCCTTCTTATTCACAAAAAATACTGGGGCACCCCAAGGTGACATAGTTGGGTGTATATACCCCTTCTTCAGAATCTCTTCAAGTTGCATCTGCAATTCCTTCAACTATGGTGTACTCTGTTATCACTTAATATTGTTATGTTCTTGTGAGTTGTGGTTTATGCCTAAGTCTGTGATTTTTCCTGTCTTTTCCCCTTTTTGCAGACCCAATCATAGGTTTTTCCTCCCGATGTCTATTTTTCTTTTGTTTGCCTTCATCCTTTTTGATCGACCAGTTTCCCCTGTCAAAATTTCTTGAGAGATATCGGCCCTGAGCCTTTCTGTTTTCCCTAGGGTCAACCACTTTTCTCTTTACCTCTGTCACTAAGCCTTCGTATTCCCAAGTACGAGCAATGTCATCTAAGTATTTAGTGTCACAGGCCGCATCACTGAGAGCGGTTTAGTAGGGACTCAAATCAAGCGAGCGAGCGTGGGAATCGAGAGTTCAAATGTTGTCAAATTGTTCAACAAGGATCACGAAATCCCGATTCACAAAGGGGAAGATCCGGGCCATCTGATCGTGAAGAGCCAGGAGCCATTGATATGACATCGGAAAATTTTAGAGAATTGGGAATCAAGAGTCTGGGGTTCTCGTCATAAGGTGCATCCATAGCCCAAAATCCTAAGACCCGAAAATCCGATGGTTTCAATATGAACCATTCAAATTACATGATGCGTGGTGCCGGATCAGCAGGATCGCAATTTCACAGATCAGGTTTTGAAAGTGGAAAATGGTGCGGGACTGCCGAAACACAAAATCATGAAGCACCTGAAAAATTAGGCCCATGGCCTCGGCACTTGATCATATGGGAAGTAGGTCCAAAAAGAGGGGCCAATGCTCATCGCCTAGCCAGCGTTTTGTGTTGTTAGGGAAAGGATTGTGGTCGTCCATTTTGAAACAAGACCGATCGCCGATCTCAAAGGTTGTTTCACGATTTCGGGCATCGTGATGTTGGAATCAAGTTGGAGTGAAAAATCTTGAAAGGCAAGGTCCCGACAATGCCTTTGGATGAAAGCTCCAGGTCGCGGCTCGAGGTCACATGCAATATTGGAGTGATAGAGGGGAGCCATGCCAAAAGGCCATGAGCGCCTATGTTGAATGCAAAAGAAAAGAAGCATAGCCCGAGGTGTTGAGATCGTTTTGAAGAAGTCATGGTCACCGCTTGGGGCATTCATGGGTGTTAGGATCCATCTTGATCTTGATGCAGTTAGTTAATGGAAATAGGGGGAGGTAGTTGAAAATTCATTTCACCCCATAAATAGAAAGCATGGAAGTGTCAGCCATGGAGGTAGGTTGTGAACCCAAGGTCCCCTTGTTAGTGAATTTTCCTACAAAGCCCATATTGATCTGAGATCACATCTGACAGAAGAATGCAGGTGCAGTCTGATAGAGAAAGATCCAAATGCCAAGATTTGAATGCAATGACCAAAGTGTGTTTCTGTAGGGAGCAAGTTTCTTTGATTATATATACTCAGCTTTTTATATTTTGTAAGGGTCGATGGTAGAGAAAGCTCCTGTATTGTAAAGTTTTAATGAAGCTTATGGTTCCCTAGTTATGCATTGTAGTATGAGATTTCTTGTTTAATGAGCGTTAGCTTCTTACTCCCTCTTGTTTCCCTCTGATGCTGAAAGAGTTCATGATTGAATGATTCACTTGAATTATTGTGATTGCATTATGATGAAAGTTTGATTATAGTGTTGTTATAATTCCTTTTAGTTTTTTTGACATTTAAATTCGAGAAGTTCTTGCATTTAAATTGTTTCTTCCTTGGGTTGTGGAAGGACCTGATGTCCTCAGAAGACCTCTACATTTCCTCATTAAGTTTTTCTCCTACTCACCCTTACTACAACTTACTGACTGAAGTTAGACCAAGACCTCACATGCTTGGGCTTTCCAATCCGGTTTTCTGAGCTAGAACGATACCATCCTGAGTCTGCATCCATTATATCGCCATTAAATTTATTCATTGTGAAATACAAACTGATGGGTATCATGATTACCTCTGTCGTAATCCAAGGGTGACTTCTAGTGCTAACATTTCTGGTGCCGTTGTCGGGAACGAAATTGAAGATATTCCCTAGGATTGAACGAAAAATCTTACCAGTTCTGAAGGTGCATCAGGACCTAGTACATTAAAGATTGCAACTGTGCACTTGACGACTCCATTGTGGTGACTCCATTAGCATGAATCCACTGGCGACTCCATTGTTTCAGTTGTGGCTTCTAGAGGCAGACACACGAGGTCTACTCCACAACTACCTTTAGAAACACCTGAAGTTGACCCAGAGAAAATTGTCAGAAAGGGAAGGGCCCTTTGAGAATGTGCATCTACTGCTGAACCATGTATTTTTGATGATTTTCATTGTCCTCTTATAGAAACTCCCATATCTGCTTCTCATTTTCCTATCATACAGTTTGTTGGAGTTTCTCAAACTTTAAATTTTGGGAGTGTTCCTGTTGAGTTTTCCCCTCCTAGTCTAGGATTGGAGGGAGAAATCCATGTCACTCCTTTGTCCCTTGAAGGTGCACATTGGTTTAGACCCAAGACTACAAAATATTTTACCACTCCAGGCTATATCACCCTTCCTCCTGTTAGAGTTACTGATTTGGAAGAAAGTGAAACTTCTGCTCCCTCAAGCTCAGGCCCTAAAACCTTTTCTTCAAATCCTCTGTTGTTTACCTTTCCTCCCATAAGTTTAGTCCCAATACCCCCTGTTTGAAATCCTTCCCCTCCTAGTTCTCCTCTGCCTCTCATCCCTATGGCAGGTACCAATCCTCCTAGAAACAAAATGGATACCATAGTGGCTACAAGATATGCCCCTCTAGTCCTACCTCAGCCAATGAATGTTCTCCCTGCGAGAGACTACCTAAAATACATGCCCAAGTTCACCAGAGAGGAAGACATAACTGCTAAGGAACACCTCGCTGCCTTCTACAATTATGAAAACAATCTAAATATTGAAAATGAAGATGTCTAGATGAGAGTCTTTGTCCAGAGCCTGGATGGTGAAGTTAGAAAATGGTTTAGGGGATTGACCCATTGATCTATTGTTGGTATTGAGGCTCTAGATGATGCCTTATTGAGACAATGGGGGGATAAAAAGGACTTTATGTATTTATATCACAGATTTTGGGTCCCTAAAGAGAAAAGAGGGAGAATATGTCTCTGATTTCTCCAAAAGATTCAAAAAAATGTACAATAAGATCCCTGCTGAGATAAAGCCTACAAAAACCTTTGCCAAAATCACTTGTGCTAGTGATTTTGACCCCAATTTCTGCCTCCTGCTCAGAGGGAGAAGGGCCACTTCCTTGGCTCATATGCAATATGCAGCCCTGGAAGTGGAATCTAATGTGTGGGCCACTAACCGACTCAGGAATAAGGCTAATAGAGACATACCTAGGAAGAGATCTGAAGCCTCCACTTTCGGTTCCTCTATTTGCCCCCCTCAAATGGATGAAGTAACCAAGTTACTAAAATCACATTCAACTAAAATGGAAAAATTGGAAGTAGAAGGAAATCCGACATACATAAATTTTCGAAATGTTGATAACAAAGGAAACTTCAGGAGGTCGAATAACAATGCTCCTCAGATTATGCCAAGGGAACAAAGGGACAGAGATAGAAGTGATTAGAAAATTCAAACCCCTCTCCAAAACAATCTTGTTACCGATGACAAGAGGGAAGAAGAAGAGTTGGAGCTCGATCCTGAGATCCATTGTATTGGAGACACCTCCCCTTTTCCCCATTTGACTAAATCTACATACGAGGAATCCCTCATGAACAGTCGAATAAATGAACTTAGTAAAGGGGATAAGGTGGATAGTGGTCCCAATAAATACAACCTCCAGTCTAAGAAGAAAGAACGGAATTTCGACGTCCTTTATCCATCCCCCATAGCAGAGAAGATTGCTAAAGATGCAACAAACAAGAACAAAGAAAAGAAAGCTCAAAACCCCTCACCGATACCCAAAGACCCTGTCCCAGAAGTGAGAGAAGTTATGAAGACCCTTTCCTCTTTTAGTTTTTAGCATGAAATTCAAAAGATCAGAATCCTTGTGCCTCTTTTAGAGCTAATTAAGCACGAAGATTTCAAAAAATCCCTCTCCAAGATGTTGCATTCTGAGCCATCTTGCCATTCCACAGACTCAGTAAATCTTCAAGATGAAAATCCAGTAGTCATATTAGGTCCTATGGTAGAAGATAGAGATGATTCATCCCTTCCTTTCTACACATCACTGAACATACATGATAAGGTGTTGCATAACTGTCTGAAGGACTCAGGGGAATCCCATAATCTCATGCCCAAAACTGTCATGGAAGAACTCAGATTATAAATCACTAAATCCTATCATGATTTATATTCATTTGATTTGAGGACAGTGCAATGTCTTGGGGTTATCAAATATTTGTTCGTGACCTTGTTTCAGTTTCCCATGAAGAGTGTGGTCATGGATATTGTGGTGGGCAACATTCCTCCCAAGTTTTGCATGCTCTTGTCGAGATCTTGGATAAAAAAACTTGGGGGAACTTTGCAGATGGAACTCACATATGATACCATTCTGGTGTTTGGAGGGGAGCATAGAAGACTATACAGATAAGCTCAGTTGGCCTACATTGTCAGTGATGAAGCGGACCCCACCAATCATCCTATATTTTCCCTTAACACTGATTTGGGATCCAACTTACTGCAACTCACCGATGCCCCTGAGCCTCCTCTTGAGATCAGAAAGTCCATTACTCTCTGTGAAGATTCTCCTCCAATTAACTCTGTGTGGAATTTGTTTTTCGATGGAGCCTCTTCTAGAGAAGGAGCTGGTGCTGGAGTAGTTTTTGTTTTCCCTACGCAGGAAACCATATCTATATCATACAAATTAGAATTTGAAGCTACCAATAATGTGGTGGAATATGAAGCTCTTACTTTGGGTTTGAGGGATGCCAAAGACATGGGAATCAAAGAGATGTCTATGTTTGGGGATGCCAAGCTGGTTGTAAATCAGGTCATAAATCTTTACCAAGCCAAGCATCTGAGGCTCAAATATTATAGGAATGAAGTGTGGGATTTAATCGACAATTTTTTTCTTGGCTTTCAACATTTCATTCATCCTAAGAGAGGATAATATAGTGTTTGATTCTTTGGCTTCTTCGACAAGCAATTTCAGAGTCCCTCTGCAACCCAAGCTCAGGTATGATGTAGAGGTAAAATACAGACCCTCTATACCTACCAATGTCAAGCATTGGAAGGTATTTGAGGATGATCTTGAGATCAATAAGTTCTTGGAAGCTATTGATGAATTTTCTACATTACACATAGACCAAGATCCCGATTCTCAAAATAACCCACACGTTGATGTATTTCTAAAGAAAATTTATAATCATCATATTGTGTAGTTACCGAGAAATCACATTCTGAAGGGACTAGTCCCTTTGGAAAGGATATTTGATAGTAATGATGCGTCTGTGAAAGCTCAGAGGCTGATCAATGATGATGACATAGACAAATGCAATATTGGCATAGAGAAAGACCCTAAGCATGTCAAGCTGTCAAGCAGTCTGTCAAGGGAGTAGAGGGTCGAGTATGTTGAATTATTAAAGAAATTCACTGATGTGTTTGCCTAGACCTATAAATACCTCAGAATATATGACACATGCTTCATCGAGCATAAGATCATGCTGAAGTAGGAAGCCAAACCATTCAGGCAGAAATTGAAACAAATTAACCCTATGTTGTTGCCTATCATGGAGAGAGAGGTAAAGAAGCTGATGGACTCGCATATCATCATGCCTTTGAGATATTTAGAATGGGTGGCCAACCTGGTCACGGTGAGAAAAAAGAGTGGGGAAATCCGACTTTGTGTTGATTTTAGGAACCTGAACAGAATCTCAAAGAAAGACAATTACCCCTTGCCGAAAATGGAACACATATTACAAAGGGTAACTAGCGCATCAAGACTATCCATGATTGATGGTTTTTTGGGATACAATCAGATCTCGGTCCTGCTTGAGGAAAGAGAAAAAATAGCCTTCACCACTCCTTGGGGTATGTTCATGTATGCCAAAATGTCCTTTGGATTGATGAACACGGGGGTGACCTTTCAGAGAGTCGTGGATATCGATTTCATTGGAGAAAAGGACAAGTTTGTGGTCATCTATCTGGATGACATTAAAGTCTTCTCCATATCAGATAGAGAGCACCGTGGGCATTTAAAAAGGGTTTTCCTGAAATGCAGGAAATTTGGTCTCTCCTTAAATCCCAATAATTCTATGTTTTCCATGAAGGAGGGAAAATTATTAGGGCACATAGTATCAGCTAAAGGGTTTAGGATCGATCCCAGCAGTGTAGAAGCTATTCAAGCCTTGTCGGTTCCCAGATCCAAGAAAGAGGTTCAGTCCTTTTTGGGTAAGATCAATTTCCTGGGAAGGTTCATTTCAAATTTCGTTGAATTGGTGAAGCATATCACAACCATTCTCAGGAAGGGGAACGAAGTGAAATGGACTGCTTAGCCTAAAGAATCCTTCAACCAAATTAAGAAAGCACTGACTGAGGAACCCATGCTGATCAATCCTTATTATTCCAAGGATTTCCTGATCTTTTCCTTTGATTCGTGTGATACAGTGGTAGTTGTTTTATTGCAGAAGAATGTTGAGGGGCTAGAACAACCTATTTCCTTTTTCAGCATGGCATTGAGGGATGATGAGGTCAAATATGACATCATAGAGAAGCAGGCCTATGCCTTGGTGAAATCCCTCAAGGTTTTCAGAGTCTATGTTTTTCATTCAAAGATCATTGCATATGTTCCTTCAACTTCTATGAAGGACATTCTCATTCGGCCTGACATAGACAGGAGAAGGGGCAGATGGATTGCCAAAATCCTTGAATTTGATCTAGAAATAAAACCCACCAAGATAGTTAAAGGCCAAGGTTTAGCCAAGTTGTTGGCTGAATCTAATTGTAAATATTTGGGGGTTGACTTCATCAACACTTGCTCAGAAAACCAGTTGGCTGAGGCGTTTGATGTAAGTCTTTGGGACAACCCTACATTGGCAGAATGCACCTGGTATAAAGATATTGTATATTTTCTACAAAAATTAAGGCTTCTTGATGGTATGGGAAGGAGAAAGGAAAGATCTTTAAAGATCAAAGCAATCCGATATTTCCTCATTGACCAGGTCTTGTATTGTAAAGACCCCCTAGGATTACTTCTGAGATGCTTAGACCCATGAGAGGCCCATAAGATTATATTTGATTTCCATAACAGCCTATGTGGGGGACATCACTTCTGGAAAACCACAACCTACAACATTATCAGGGATGGGTACTACTAGCCTACTCTATTCATTGATGTCTATGCAAAAATCAGGGCTTGCATCAAATGTCATAAATTCTCTAGGAAGCAGTAGCTCAAGTCTCTGCCATTGAATCCTGTGGTGGCTTTAGGACCTTTCTAGCAGTGGGGTCTTGAATTCATTGGGGAAATTCATCCTTCTTCAAGTGGTCAACATAGGTGGATCTTAACTGCAACAGATTACTTCACCAAATGGATAGAAGCTATCCCCACAAGGATTTCTTCTCACAAAGTAATCATTGGTTTTCTTGAAGACATCATAGAAATATTTGGTTGCCCAAAAACAATCATCACTGATAATGTTGCGGCCTTCAAGGATGAACCACTGATCAATTTTTGTGAGCAGTTCAGAATTTCATTGATTCACTCTACCCCATATTATCCCCAAGGAAACAGACTAGCAGATTCCTCTAACAAAGGCCTGATCAAGATCATCAAAATACTGTTAGAAGACAACAAGAAAGAATGGGATTCAAAGCTCAAACTTTCTCTGTGGGTTGATAGAGTGACAAAAAAAATATCTCTCGGCATATCTCCTTTCCAACTTGTGTATGGGACTGAGGTAGTTTTTCCTTCCTAGCTCACCTTGCCTGTGGCAAAATTATTCCAAGACTGACACGGAGAGCCTGATGACATGGTCAGAAGGATACATCAGCTGGTAGAAGTGCAGTAGACTAGAGAGAAAGTGATGGACATAGCACATGACCGACAATAGAAAATCAAGCAGGCCTTTGACAGGAAGAGCAGAAAAGAGGATTTCTAGCTGGGATATCTAGTACTCAAATGGGATGCACCCAGAAAAACAAGGGAAAGTATGGAAAATTTGAAGCCCTTTGGATTGGTCCCTTCAAGATTTCTGAGGTATCGCAAAAAAACACTTACAGGTTGCAAAATTTGGAGGGAGACGAAGTTTTTGGTGTCCCTGTAAATGGGCATTTCCTGAAAAAATTATTTGTTTAAAGCCATAGTTGACATCCCACCATTGTAAATACCATTTATGTTTTATGTTTAGTTTTTTAGGAGACTCCATAACCCAAAGCAAGGCACTCTAGCTGGACATTCTTGGCAGCTCGCAGGGAGCATGCCATCCCCCGTGGAGCCAAATATTAGCACTTAATATTGTTATGTTCTTGTGAGTTGTGGTTTATGCCTAAGTATGTGATTTTTCCTATCTTTTCCCCTTTTTGCAGACATGATCAGAGGCTTTTCCTCCCGACGTCTATTTTTCTTTTGTTTGCCTTCATCCTTTTATATTGACCGATTTCCCCTATCAAAATTGCTTGAGAGATATCATCCCTGAGCCTTTCTGTTTTCCCTAGGGTCGACCACTTTTCTCTTTACCTCTATCACTGAGCCTTCATTTTCCCCAGTCCCATCCATGTTGTCCAAGTCTTCAGTGTCACAGGCCACAACACTAAGAGCAGTTTAGTAGGGACTCAAATCAAGCGAGCGAGCGCAGGAATCGGTAGTTCAAATGTTGTCAAATTGTTTAGCAAGGATCGCAAAATACTGATTCACAAAGGGGAAGATTTGGGTCATTCGATCATGAAGAGTCAGGGTTCATTGATATGACATCGACAAATTTTGAAGAATCGGGATTTCGGGGTTCTCATCATAAGGTGCATCTATAGCTCGAAATCCCGAGACCCAAAAAGTCAATGGTTTCAATATGAGTCGTTCAAATTAAGGGACATGTGGCACCAGATCAGTAGGATCATGATTTCGTAGATCAGGTTTCGAAAGTGGAACATGGTGCGAGACCATCGAAATGCGAAATCGCGAAGTGCCTGATCATATGGCCCATGGCCTCAACACTTGATCATATGGGAAGTAGGTCCAGAAAGAGGGGCCAACACTCATTGCATAGCCGGTATTTCGTGTTGTCAGGGAAAGGATTGTGGCCTTCCATTTTGAAGAAAGACCGGCCGTCGATCTCAAAAGTTGTTTCATGATTTTGGGCATCACGATGTTGGAATCAAGTTGGAGTGAAAACCACTGAAAGGCAATATTTTGACAACGCTTTTGGATGAAATCTCCAGGTCGCAGTCCGAGGTCACATGCAATATTGGAATGATAGAGGGGAGGGATGCCTATGTTGAATGTAGAATAAAAGCAGCATAGCCCAAGGCACCGAGATAGTTTTGAAGAAGTCATGGTCACCGCTTAGGGCATTCATGGGTGTCAGGATCCATCCTGATCCTGATGTAGTTAGTTAATGGAAATAGGGGGAGGTACTTGAAACTTCATTTCACCCCGTAAATAGAAAGCATGGAAGTGTCGGCTATGGAGGCAGGATGTGAACCCAAGGTCCCCCTGTCAGTGAATTTTTCTACAAATCCCATATTGATCTAAGATCACGTTTGACAGAAGAATGCAGGTGCAGTCTGACAGAGAAAGATCCAGACGCCAAGATTTTAATGCAATGACCAGAGTGTGTTTCTGTAGGGAGCAAGTTTCTTTGAGTATATATACTCAGTTTTTATATTTTGTAAGGGTCAATGGTAGAGAAAAGTTATCGTATTGTAAAGTTTAAATGAAGCTTCTGGTTCCCTGGTTATGCGCTGTAGTATGAGATTTCTTGTTTGATGAAAATCAACTTCTTACTCCCTCTTGTTTCCCTTTGATGCTGAAAGAGTTCATGATTGAATGATTCACTTGAATTATTGTGACTGCATTATGATGAAAGTTTGATTATAGTGTTGTTATAATTCCTTTCAGTTCCTTTGAGATTTAAATTCGAGAAGTTCTTGCATTTAAATTGTTTCTTCCTTGGGCTGCGAAAAGACCTGATGTCCTCGACATACCTCTACATTTACTTATTAAGTCTTCCTCCTACTCACCCTTACTACAACTTACTGACTGAAGTTAGACCAAGACCTTACCTGCTTGGGATTTCCAACCCAGTTTTTTGAGCTAGAATGATACCATCCCAAGTCTGCATCCATTAGACCGCAATTAAATTTATTCATTGTGACATACAATCTGATGGGTATCAGGCTTACCTCTGCCACAATTCAGGGGTGACTTCTGGTGATAACATACTCATTCTATAAGGGGTCTTGGATACGGAAGCTTCTCCCGACATCAGATTTATAGCGAAGTTGATATCTCTTTTCGGTGGCAAACCCGATATATCTTTAAAGACATCTTCAAATTATTTTAGTACTATGAAGTCTTCAACACTTGGAACTTTATCCTTAGATGTCTCCTCCATGTGTGCTGCAAATACTTGACATCCTTTCTTGTAGATTTTCTTCAATTGCACGGATGAAACTTCTCTAATAGTTACAACTCTTGGAATGCCTTGAATTGATCTTAATTTTCCATCCTCATCCAAGCAAGTAAATTATTTATTGTAATAGTCTAGAACAACATGATGCTGGTACAACCAATCCATACCAATGAGGTAATCATACGCGCCCAAGGGTATGATATTCAAATCAACTTTTGTGCGCAGTCTATTAATTTCCATTGGGCATCCATTAACTGGTCAAAGAGGTCATCTATCCTTGGAAAATGATACTTTTTATTTACTGTTACTTTGTTCAACTTCCTGAAGTCAATACAAAGTCTCAACTTCCCATCCTTTTCCCATCCTTCTTCTTCACAAACAATATTGGGGCACCCCAAGGTGACACACTTAGGTGTATATACCCCTTCTTCAGAAGCTCTTCAAGTTGCATATGCAATTCCTTCAACTCTGGTGTACTCATCCTATATGGAGTATTGGATATGGGAGCTACTCCCGACATCATATTTATAGTGAAGTTGACATCCCTTTTCGGTGGAAACCCCAATATCTGTTTAAAAACGTCTTCAAACTCTTTTAGTATTGTGAAATATTCAACACTTGGCACTTTATCCTTAGGTGTCTCCTCCATGTGCGCTACAAATAATTGACATCCTTTCTTGTATATTTTCTTCAATTGTAAGGATGAAACTTATCTGATATTTACAACTCTTGGAATGCCCTAAACTGCTCTTAAGTTTCCATCCTCATCCAAGCAAGTAAATTCTTTATTGTAACATTCTAAAACAACATGATGCTATTCCAACCAATCCATACCAATGAGGCAATCATATGAGCCCAAGGGTATGATATTCAAATCAAATTTTGTTCTTAGTCCATTAATTTCCGTTAGGAATTCCTTAACCATCTCATTAATTTTCCTTTTTCCCCCTATAGCTAACTGCACCAACCAAGGTTTTCCAAGCATTCTCCTTGGAAATTGGAATCTTTCCATCATCTTAGAATCTAGATAACTATGACTAGCTCCTGAATCAATTAAAATAGAAATGGGTTGGTCATTAATCCTACCTTCCACTTCAATCATATGCGACTGAAACTTATCTTTCTTGTTATCCAGGGTTGCATAGATCCTAGGTACACTCCTGCCCATGTCCTCAACTGTCCTAACTTGTTATACATTGTGCACACTCTTCACTTTTTCACCTCTGTGAGGGCAATCTATGAACATTTGATCTCCGCCACAACCCCAACAATGAATAGGTTGTTGCCTTGGTATTTGCCCCACTGTCTCAGTCATTCTTGGCTCCTTGGGAGTTGGCTCTCCTTATGCAGTATTTTTGAAAAATAGTAGCTTAGTCACATTCTTCCTATGTTCCACCTTGGTTTTTATCTTGCCATCCCAAGCCCTTTGGAATGTCGATCTTCCCCTTTGATGATCATAAAGACATCTAGTGTGCCTTATGGTTTCCTCTAATGTCTTGGGGTTTTCATATTATATCTTTTCACTAATAAGTGAGGGAATCCTCCTTGGATTTTGTACCATCAACACCCAAACCGAATTACAAATCCTCGAATTCATCATCATGGTTGTAAGTTCTTTGTGCACACTCCATGTTTTTTACTTCCTGTGTTGATTATGTCCTTCTCTAATCATTGTTAATTCTGTAAAATGTGCAATAAATAAGATTTGTTAGACAAATTCAGGAAACAAATTCATGAGAATCTGCACCATTTTTCCATAATCCTTTATTATGATTCCTTGGATGATTTTAACATCCCAATTCTATTGTGCACACCTGCGCATCAATATTTTGATCGCATCACATTTCTGCACCACTCACCAGTATTTTTCTGTGCACAATAAACTCTGCACAAACACAACAATTTCATGTTGATATATAGCCCATACAAGTCCAATGTTGAACCAATAGCTCTGATACTAGAATGCAATGTCCCGAGCCTCCTAGTTGAGGCCCGTTACCACATTGAAAATTTTCCACTACTCCAATTTTGCCTACCAAAGTCTGGATGCCAATCTGTGACATTCCTAGCTTACTACTGAGCTATGCCACTTCGAAAACCTAGTGCCCAGATTACAATATTAACCTGCATTGATACACTTAAGGTAATGTGCATGATCCCAAACGAGATCGCCCCCCCCCCCC
>JZKD02S2274958.1:39572-58534 GCA_000966675.3 Picea glauca
GAATATGCACACCCTTTCTTTGGTAAACAATCCTCGCGCACTTACTCAGGTGTGCACAAAACCACAACTTGGTGCCAACGACTCTCCATCCTAAATGTACATTTACAATTGGTGTCAACGAATCAACAACCTATATGTAAAATTACAAATGAGTTTCATATTAGGGACATTATAGGCGGGGGTTCGAGGGAAGCACCCCCAAAGGGAATTTTTTTAGGAAAATTGCCTTGTAAAATATTGTAATTTTGTAGTCAATCTGGATTGTTCATTATAAGGTTGTAGATCTGATGGTAGAATTTATGTTAGGGTTTTTTTTCCCTATAAGGAAATCCTATTGTATGATGAATTATATCGTAGTTATGTGTGAGAAAGCAAATTTTTATTCCAAGAGAGGAGAATGTGAGAGAAATAAGAGGAAGTTACAACGAGAGTACTGTAGGTTGTATCCATTCATTTGCTGGATAATAATAAAGGACGGACTGTAAATTTCTCTAATGGACATATCCCACATTGGGTGAACCACATATATCTATGTCTCTATTTTATTGTTTATCTTTTGTGTTTTATTTCTACATCAAATTTATTTTATTTCTTTGTGATCCTCTCTTTTCTAACAACTACTATTAGAGAGAAAGGTAACTCGCAGGAAAAAAGGGTTTCTGGTTCAAGTGAGAGAAATAATAGAAGATGGAAAATTTAGGGTCAAGAAATTTAATGACCAAAACTACAAGTTATGGAAGATGCAGATGGAATATTATTTATATAAGAAGGATATTTTCCTATCATTGGGTGAAAAAGAAAACCAGTCGGTGAGTATGAAGGATGAATAATGGGAGGTTCTTGACAAAAAGGAACTATGAACGATACGACTGTGCCTGACAAAGTCAGTGGCTTTCAATATTTCAAAAGAAAAGAAAATGGAGGATCTAATGAACACATTGACTAAACTATATGAAAAACCCTCAGCTTCCAAAAAGGTATTTCTAATGAAGCCATTATTTAATATGAAGATGTCATAAGGTGGGTTTGTTGTTGACCATTTAAATGAATTCAATATAGTTACTAATTAGCTAAGTTCTGTAGGAGTGAAATTTGACGAAGAGGTTAGGGATATTCTAATCTTATTTTCATTGTCAGAAAGATGGAATGACTTGGTCATGGATGTAAGTAAATTTGTCTCTAGTTCAAACACTCTGAAATTTGATGATGTTGTTGGTGTTATCCTTAGCAAGGAAATGAGATGCAAAAGCACAAGTGAGACATCAGGTAATGCATTGGCCATGGAGAACAAGGGAAGATAAAGGGAAAGAGGAAAGAGTCTAGGAAACCGTGGGAAGTATAGGAAGGAAAGATCCAAATCCAGAATAGAAAATACAGAGTGATGTAATTTTGGGAAGAAAGGACATCTGAACAAAGACTACAGATCTTCAAAGAAACAAGGAGATGGACATCATGAGAAAAATCAAAAAGAAAATGTAGTAGGTGATGTGTTACAAGATGATTTGATTCTTTATTTAGATAATATTATTGAGTCTTGGGTAGTGGATTGAGGGGCTTCATTTCAAGCAACCCCATACAAAATATTTTCAAGATTATGTTCAAGGTGATTTTGGATAGGTTTATTTGGGTGATGATGAACCATGTCAAATTGTTGGAATGGGAAAGGTACACATAAAGAAAAATAATGGAAACCAATGGTTAATGAAAGAGGTGAGACATATACTTGATCTGAGAAGAAATCTAATTTCAACAGGGTAGTTGGCAAGTAAAGGATGTATATCTACATTTATAGACAAGGCATGGAAGGTCACTAAAGGATCATTGGTAATGGGAAAAGGAGAGAAGGTAGGTACATTGTATTTATGTACTGGTAATTCTGACTCTTCAATCTCTTTAGCTTCTATAGGTATGGATACAATAGTGTGGCATCATAGGCTTGGACACATGAGTGAGAAGGGGATGTAGATACTTCAAAAAAGGAATTTGTTTCCAGATATTGAACAAGTTGATTTGGAATTCTGTGAACTCTGTGTTTATGGAAAATGAAAGAGAGTCAAATTTCTCAAGGTTGGAAAGGAAAACAAGAGTGAAAAGTTAGATCTTGTGCATAGATATGTATGGGGACCAGATCAGGTATCATCTCTTGGTAGCTCTCATTATTATGTTACGTTTATTGATGATGCAACTAGAAAAAAATAGGTTTATTTCATTCGAAAAAAAATTGATGTTTTTGACACTTTTAGGAAATGGAAAGATTTGGTCGAGAATGAGATGGGAAAAATATTTAAGTGTCTTAGATCAGACGATGGAGGAGAATATTGCAGCAAGAAGTTTGAAAATTATTGTTGATACCATGGGATTCGTAGAGAGAATAAAGTTCCAGTAACACCACAAGAAAATGGCACGTCAGAAAGGATGAACATGACAATCATGGAGCATGCAAGGAGTATAAGATTGCATGCAGGGTTTCCCTTGAAGTTTTGGGTAGATGTTGTAGATATTGATGTTTACTTAATAAACAAAGGACGTTCAAGCTCCTTGGATGGTGGAATTCTAGAGGAGGCATGGACATGTAAAACGGTAAACTACTCATTTCTAAAGAATTTCGGTTGTGAAGCATTTGTCCATATTGATAAAGAAAATAGAACAAATCTTGAGGAAAAATCCAAGAAGTGTACCTTTATTGGATACAATGTTAATGATTTTGGTTATCACTTATCGGATTATTAAAATCACAAAATCATTAGGAGTAGAGATGTGATATTCAATGAAAAGGACATGTAAAAAGATCAATTGCAATGAAAGAAACAGGAAAAGGAAAACACAAAATACATAGTGCTTGATGAAATCAAAGAAAATGAAATTCCAAAGGTACCAGAAAATCAAAATGTACAACAACAGGAGAAACATGTACCTCAAACTCTTGCAAGTGTTTTTAAAAGATCTACCAGGTTAAGTAGACCCCTTGAATGATACTCTCCTTCATTGTATTATTTTTTGTTGACTGATTCCGGTGAACCAGAAAGTTATGAAGGGGAAATGAAAGGAATGAAAGAGGAAATGGATTTCTTGGTAAATAACCAGAATTGGGACTTAGTTCAGTTGCATGTAGGAAAAAGAGTATTGCAGAATAAATGTGTTTATAGGTTGAAGGAAGAAGATGGAGGGAAAAATCCGTATAAGGACATACTTGTTGTAAAGGGGTTTGCACAAAAGAAAGGTATAGATTTTGATGAAATGTTTTCTCCTATTATCAAAATGACTTCAATTAGGACTATTTTAAGTCTTGTGGCAGTAAAATATTTTCATCTTGAACAGTTAGATGTAAAAGCAACTTTTTTCCATGGATATTTGGAGGAAGAGATTTATATGCACCAACCATAGGGGTATGAGGTCAAAGGGAAGAATAATTTGGTTTGTAGGTTGAAGAAGAGATTGTATGGCTTAAAGAAAAATCCAAGGTAGTGGTATTTGAAATTTGATAGGTGTATGAAAGAACAAGGTTATAGTAGATGCCATTCCGATCATTGTGTTTATTTTAATAGGCTAGAAAATGGAAGCTATATGATCTTGCTACTATATGTAGATGACATGACTGTTGCAAGTTTTAACATGCAGGATATAAATGTGCTCAAAAATAAATTAGCTAATTCATTTGCGATGAAGGATTTGGGTGCTGCAAAGAAAATCCTTGGTATGAGAATAACAAGAGATAGGAAAAATCGCAAATTGATATTGTCTCAGGGTGAGTACATAGATAAGGTATTGGACATGTTTATAATGTAGAATGCAAAACTAGTTAGTACACCTTTGGCCATCCATTTCAAATTAACCAACGAAATGTGTCCCAAGACACAGGAGAAGATAGAATACATGTCTAGGGTCCCTTATTCATCAACAATTGGTAGTTTGATGTATGAAATGGTGTGCACAAGACCAGATATTGCACATGTAGTGCGAGTTGTGAGAAGGTATATGAACAATCCAGGTAAAGAACATTGGGGGGAAGTAAAATGGATTCTCAGGTATTTGAGAGGTACTTCTACTCATGCATTATTTTTTGGAGGTTCAGACATTATTCTACAGGGATATGTTGATTTAGATATGGTAGGTGATAAATTTAGAAGGAGGAGCGCCACATGGTATGTTTTTACTGTATGTGGAGAAATAGTAAGTTGGATTTTGAAACTGCAAAAAGTGGTTGCACTTTCAACAATGAAATCATAATATGTAATTGCCTTGTAAAATATTGTAATTTCGTAGTCAATCTGGATCGTTCATTATAAGATCGCATATCTGATGGTATAAGTTATGTTACCCTAGAAGGCAATCATCTTTTGTGAGGAATTGTATTGCGACTGTGTGTGTGAGAGAGAGAGAATAATTTATTTTGAGAGAGGAGACTGTGAGAGAAAGAAGAGGAACTTATAATGGGAGTGTTGTAGGTTGTATCCCTTTATTTGCAGGATAATAATAAATCAAGGTTTGAAAATTTATCTGGTGGATGTAGCCCACTTCAGGTGAACCACATATTATGTGTCTCTCTTTTATTATGTATCTTTTATTTTTTTATTTTTGCATATGTTTTATTTTATTGCTCTACAATCCTCTCTTTTATAACAGTATGCCACCTACTGAAAGTAATCACTCCCAAAGAAGGGGCTTCTAGAGTCTTAGATAAAGAAGGTGGAATAAGAGAAAAGGACACTAATTTCATTGTTCAAGTAACTGCATTGCCTCTAGATATGATTGGAAATATTACGTAGTCTCAAGTCATATCACCCCTTGAAGATATGGAGGCTATTGGATCCAAAGGATATTAACTGTTGAATGTTAAAAACTTTGGAACATATCAGGTAGATTTAGTTCTAGAAGAGGAATTCACTCTGCTTATTTGCCACCCAAACATTATTTTGGGTAATGATCATACTGGAATCATAGAAGAGATAGACACAAAAGAAACATTAGTAGAATTTATGACCCTGAAAAACAATGTAACATGCTATTGATCGAAGGGAAAATAATTAGAGATTCTATGAGAATAGGAAACAATTAAAACTGGCATTTAAGAGAAAGAGAAAGAATATACATCAGAGCTACAAGAATTATCCATGCCCCACCCAAAAAAATATAAAATACCAGACAAAGGTCACAAAGAATAATTTGCACAAGCCTCAGCCACAAGTTTCAACATAGATAACCTATGACCATCACAACAACTTGTTATGACTTGTATATTTTTTTTTCGATTATTATGCAATAAGATATTTAATATTAACTCTTGTAACTCATGAAATGTAATAAATTCAGGAAGAAAGAGGAAAATCACTATCTGGAAGCTTCCTCATCCCTTATCCCTTAAAATGAGGGGAAGCAAATCACACACTAAAAGTTATTCCAAACAAATTATTTTCTTTTGTATCATTACATTTTATAGGTTAAACCAAAGTTATTTTGTATCATTATATATATATCTTGGTTTGTCTCTAATTCAAAAGTATTTGTATATTTCACATTATACAAAGTGGAGCATTGAAACCCATTTCTAATTTAGATTTGCTACAATGAAAACGCCACTTATCAAATGTTTAAGTGGAGGTTTTTAGTGTTACAAGATTGGGTAAATTATCAAAAACTCTCCTCCACAATTGACAACAAAGGTTTTAGTGAATTTTCACTAATAACTAAAAATTCTAGGTAATTCGAGGTTCTAGCAAAGGTTTTTTTTTTATAGCAAATGCAACATCTTGTGTTTTTTTATAAAAAAATAATTAATCATTAGAAAATCAATTTTTTTTATAGTAATATTGTTTTTTGTATTTTAATTAATGTGTTTATATGTAATCATTGTTTATCTATATTGAATCATTATATAATTTTTCATCCATCTTGGTACTTTCTAGGTGGAAAACTTGGAGAAATTGGCTTGCAAGGCCCATTTTCATGGCAAGTTCCAATTTGGAGATTTGGGTTCCAAAATATTCTAGAGACATTTTGAGGAATCAAATGACATTTTCGAGGTCAATAATTTGTGATAATAGCTCACAACCCCTTGAATTTATTATACACACCAATACCTTTCCAACAATGCAAAAACCACCTCAATCGAAGCTCGTGTGCAAAAGTTATGCCTCCCGCAAGTTGACCTTCCTTGTTGACCAATATGGTATGAGTGGATGTCACATTATCCTCCATTACTCACAAATGTGGGGCTGTTCACATGGGATTTTCAAGAATATTCTTGAAGGTCCAAAAACCTAACTAACTTAGGGTTGAGGATGCAAAAACCCTAACCCTACATGCCTATTGAGATATTCTAAATACTAGGCTACTAAGAGGAGAAGGCATTCCATTATTTAGAATTATAATTGTTCCAGAGTTGATAATAACATCTAGGAGTGGGATTTTGAGAGCATAAAAAAAGAGGTAGGAGATTCTATAACATTTGTTCATGCCACAGTGTCAAAGGAAACTCCATAATGAGTTCCCCTTTCTTTGTACTTTCATTTCATAACTAAAGAAAAGAGAGCAAAGAATAGGCCTCACCTTCTAGATGGATTTTATCCCTTATTGGGTTTGCCAGGATACATCTTGTGTTCATTTGTTTGGACGATATGTTCATTTTCTTGATATTTTATTTTCTATTTTTGTTACTTTCATAGAAATGATATCTAAGGAAATAAACCTGCATTAATAAAATATTTCAACATTATACATGATCTCTTATGATAAACTATTCTAGTGGAATGTTCATGGAAATTTACAGATCATATTGGTATCAGAGCTAGGTTTCTTTGGGGTATTTGTGGAAAGTTACAGGATCCAGGAATTGGCTTAAGAAGGAAGTCACATAACTCTATCCATGGTAGATGAGTCCATTAATAACAACCCTCGGGATGCAATAGAATAGATATTTGTGAGGTTAGAAGAGGAAGTCGTTGATATCTCTCACAAAATGACCCTCATCATGGAAACTCTAGTGAACAAGTTTATACCTTTCAAGGATGTTGGCGACTCTAACTTAGAAGTTGGGTCAGACGAGAAACTAGAGGATAGTGAAGACCCAAAAAATAAGTTGAAAAATGAGCTTGAGAAAGAGAAACTTAGTTCCAGTGTCATCACTCCTTCACAACCTCTATTCAAAATGGAAGTGAAAGTGGATATCAAACCCTATAAAGGTCGTATTGATGTTGTTAAGTTGAATTATTGGTTGCAATGGTTGAAAGTGTATATCAATATTCATATTATAGATGAAGAGCAAAATATTTCATTTGCCTGATTGAAACTAGAGGGCCATGCACTAACTTGGTGGGAAATCCACACATAGACACTTAGCATGGAGGGTAATCCACTAGTAACTAAGTGGGGGGATTTTAAAACCCTCATCAAGTCCCAGTTCTACCATATTGGGTATGTAGAGGACCAATAGATTCATTGGCATCACTTTAGGCAAAGGCAACAACAACGTGTGCAAGAGTACACCACTGAATTCAAGAATATGGCGACCATGTTGAGTATCTCTCCCAAGAACCTAGATGTACTCCTTAAGTATCTCGAGCATCTACATAGTCATTTGAGAAAGAAAGTGATGCTCTTCAAACCTAGGACCATTGATGAGGCATGTGTGCAAGAACAATACCTAGAGAATATAGGCCATAAGAAAGGACAACCAAGTGGTTCTAAATAGAAAAACCACCAAGACACTTCCAAGGAGGGGAATACGAAGTGGAAAGGAAAATACAAGAAGACAACAACCACTTCACATCAATGCAAATATCCAAACAACCATTGCAATCATTGCAATATTGATGGTCACATAGAAGATAAGTGTTGGAAGCTACATCCAGAGTTTAATCCAAAGAACCATTACAAGGATGCCAAAAAGAAGAACCTACTAGGAATGGATTGAATCAATTAGGTAGAGAGTAGCTCACATGTGGATGAGAATATTGTTTGCACTTTAGTGCAGAAGGAGATTAATATGAGTGGCCTTCATCATAAGGAAGAGAAGGTGATGAGAGAACTCTTTCATATCAATATCCATGTAAAAAAGACCAAGGTAGATTCTCTATTCAATTTCGGCTCACAGGCCAACCTCAACCAAGCCCATATCCATTGGGATGGGTGAATAAGGATGTAGAGATCAAAGTCACTAAACTGTGTAAGATACATTTTTTGTAAGTGAAAATTTTATTGATGAAGTGGAGTTATATGTAGTACCCATTGACACGTGTGGTGTAGTGTTTGGAAGCCCCTACATGTATATGAGGGATGTGATATTCATACAGAGAAAAAACCAGTACCACATGATCAAGGATGGGAAGTCTTATTTCATCAATGCACATAAATGAAAACCAAATATTTCTCTGGTAAGTGCCAACCAAGCCAAAAAATTGGTCAATTCCAATAAAAAAATATGTACTTCTTTTCTTAAGAGAGAATAAACCTAGGGAGAAATTGGTAAGAGTAAAGGCATCTCTGAAGGGATGTACCAAAAAAGAGAAAAAAAAAATGAGATGTTTTTGTAGGTGTACAAAGGATTTTTCCAGGAGCCTAAAGGGATGCCACCTAAGAGGGAAGTGGATCATGAGATACAATTGTTTCCTGACTCCCCATCACCAAATATTGGGTTGTATAGATAATTTGTTATGGAAGCAGACAAAGTGAATAAATAGTTGTAGTAGTTGCTGGAACAAGGAGTAATTAGACCAACCACCTCACCTTGTGGGTCACCTATCATCAAAGTACCCAAGAACGATGTGAATTGGCGAATGTGTATCAACTACAGATATTTGAACAAGATCACACTCAAGAATTGGTACCCTTTGTCGAGGATTGATGGTTTCTTGGATCAGTGACAACATGCCAAGTACTTCACCAATTTGGATCTCAAATCAAGATACCATCAGGTACACGTTAAATAAGAAGACACTTGGAATTCCACCTTCAATACAAGGCAAGGTATGTATGAATGGTCAGTCATGTTTTTTGGTTTATGTAATGCACTAGATACATTTTGTGTGATTGATGAATGATGTATTGTATCCCTATTTAGATTCATTTGTAATAGTGTATTTGGATGACATATTGGTTTATATCTCTACTTGGGAAGAGAACATTTCACATCTCATGCAGGTGTTAGAAACTCTATAAAAACATTAGCTACTAGATAACATTAAGAAATGTGATTTTTATTAGAAATTATTCATGTATTTGGGTTACGTTCTCAGTGGAGGGGAACTCAATATAGATCCCATGAAGATGGAGATCATCATCAAGTGGTTAGTTCCTACTAAAGTCACTAAATTTAGGAGATTTTTTGGGGAAAAATAGTACCTATGGAAGTTCATAGCATCCTTTCCAGTGGTAGTTGCACCACTCCATGCCATAACAACTAGTGGTAAGAATTTCCAATGGGGAAAGAATCAACATAAAACTTTTGACGAGATGAAATTAAATATCATTCAAGCACTAGTTCTTGCATTTCCTAAATTGTAGAAACATTTTCAAAGTGGAGACATATGCAAGTGTGTATGTTATGGGAGTAGTTTTGTTACAATGAGGTACACTAGTATGATATCATTTTGAAATGTTTCATGGGGGAGTCCTAAACTACCCTACCTATGATAAGGAAATCTATGCTCTAGTTCAAGTTGTTAAGAAGTGGAAGCACTATCTGATGGGAAAGGAAACCATTATTCACACTAATCACCAACCATTGCAATATTTGTAGGTCAGGAGTAATATTCAACAAACCAAACATTATAAGTGGATGGGGATATTTCAAAAGATTCATCTAGACATCAAATATAAAAAGGGAATCATTAATAAGTTGTAAAACATGCTTCAAGGCCACCCACATCCAAGATTACAACTTTGGGAACTCTTATGCACATGGATCCTTTGACCCATGATGCATACAAAAAGGCATACATAGAATATGATGACTTCAAAGAGGTGTTTCAATAGCTACACGACAAAATTCATGTAGTATAATGTGACAGTAAGGATAATTATCATATCTAGAATGGGTTTCTCTATGATCGAGACAAACTTTGTGTTCCTAAAGGTGAAAGATTGAAACTTATCAAAGTGTCTCATGCCTCCAAGGTTGCAGGACATTTTGGTGTTCGGAACATAATTTCCAACTTACAAAGGTATGTGTATTGGCCCAAAATGCAAGATGTAGCTTGGTATAAGAGAATGAATGTTTTGTTGTACCAACAAGCCTAGTAATAGAAAGAAAGGAAAAATGGTACTCTGGGGAGAAGGTAGAGGAAAATTTTCCTCACCTCATTCAGTGAAATATTTCAAAGACCAAATGCCTCCCTAAATGGGGAGGTATGATCCAAATTGGATTATTATATAATTTATCATCTATATTGATAATTTATGTGTAGAAACACTGGAGGAATTGGCTTGCAGGGCTCATTTTAGTGGCACATCCTAGTTTGGATATTTGGGGTCTACAACCTTCTAAATCCATTTTGAGACATCAAATGAAATTTTTTGGGGTAAAACAATTGCAATCTTAGCATACGATTCCTTGAAGTTGGTATACACATAGAGACCTTTCCAACGATGTGAAAATCACCTCAATCAGAGCTCGTATGTGGAAGTTATGACTCCCACAAGTTGACCTACCTTATTGACCACCATGGTATGAGTGAATGTCACATAAGCCTCTGTTACTCACATATGTGGGGATAGTCACATGGGACTTTCAAGAATATTCTAGAAGGTCCAAAACCCTAAATAACTTAGGTTGAGGATGAAAAAACCCTAACCCTAAACGATTATCAAGCTATGTTAAATACTAGGCTGCTAGGATGAGAAGGGGTTCCATTCTTTAGCATTGTAATTGTTCCATAGTTGAGTAGAACCTCTAGGAGTGGGATTTTGGGAGAATAAAATACGAGGTAGGATATTTTGTAGCATCCATTCATGCTACAGTGGCAAAGGAAACTCCATAATGACTACCACTTTCTTTGTACTTTCATTTCATAACTGAAGAAAAGAGAGTAGAGCATAGGCCTCACCTTCTAGCTAGGGTTTCTCCCATATTGGGTTTCCCAGGGTACATATTATGTTCACTTGTGTGGATGGTGTGTTCATTTGATTGATCTTTCATTTTCATATTTCAATTATTTTCATAAATATGAGATCTAAGGAAATAAACCTACATTAATAAAAGATTTCAACATAATACATTATATGTTGTGATGAACTGTTGTAGTGGAATATCCATGGAAGTTTATAGATCAATTGCATTAATGTATTGTATTGTTTAAACAAATATACTAGCTAATTACACCTCTACTCATTGTAATAATGTAAATTGTCCATATATTTAATCGATAATGTAACATTTTACAATACTAGAGACTGCAATAGAATAAGAAACTTGTTTTATTATATACAAATAAGGCACCCTTGATCATACACAATGAGACAACATAAGGGTCCACAACAATTAAAATGTGAACAAATAATTGTTAATAATCTTGGTAACCTGTTGTAATACCAATTGGAACAATATATCCACATTAAACACAATGTCTAATTTTGACAGATACAAGCATTCCAAGATACACAACTTGTAACATTCAATCATATTGATCGGCATTCAGGGCTCAAACTGTTATCATTACAAGAGCTACTTGTATTCCTCATTTCGTCCTTACTTGCAAGGGATATTATGCTTGGGTTATTTGGAATGTTTTTTTGATTGGATTTATTTTGTTCCGCCTCTTCATGTCCCTTTTAAAAACATAGAAATAAAGTGTAATGAGTGTATCTACATTTATAATATAATATACATGATTTCATAAATAAAAAAACATACCATAAAATCGAATGATTTGTAAATAATACACAATATTTTGAATCCACTCCTCATACCATCTCTCAACATATCTTCTATTGGCTCCATTCCATACTTTGTTTTCATGTGATTTTTATACGCCATGATAAAGCATAGTTATAATTAAAGGTTTCTTGTTGTTACACTAATTAAATCTCTAGAAACCAAAATTGGGGTTTACTATTAATTCAAAAATGGTGGGAAAATGTCCTTTATAGTGAATGTTTGTGAAAAGGAACCCTAAAAATCTAGGTATTCATTTTACAATTACCATCAACCAACCAATAGATTCTATAAAGGGACGAAATTTTATATCTACTAATGTCATCAAGTTCTATGTATTGTATGTTTGAGAGGAGAATGAGAGAACTGGTTTGTGGGTTAAACATACTTGTGGTCCATTGTTTCAATTGAGGGGTAGATGTTGCAAAAGCTACAGTTTTCCTTGTGGAGTCAAAGGAATATGATGGCGACCTCCATGGAATTAAAAAACTCTATGAGCATTGCATACCTTATAACACCCACACATGAATATATGAGTTTATCCATCACCCAACAAATCAAATTATAGAAACACAATGACAAATAAATGCTTACTTGTGTAAAAGACTAAAATTTGTAGTCTTTGGAGCTTTTGGGGGGGTAGAAATGGACTCATTTGAGTCCAACCCATAAATGGACTCATGTGTGTCTCATCTTGAACACCAAAAATACACTAATACATATGGGGTCAAAATTTGGTAAAATATTATGACAATATGGGTTAAATTAATTGTACCGTCACAAATTACTACAATTTCATTTTTTTTTCGGGGCTCCCAATATTCTTCGGAATTCCGACGATATTATTCCTCCATCACTTTTGCGACATAATGCACCCTAGATATCGATGAAAGTTCATTCGCTTGTGACTAAATATATTCGATCTATTGTCGTAATGTTTGTCGCTATAGCAACACAAGTTCGTCGATATCACGACACACAATTGACAGAAGAGATCAAACTTTCGTTGATATACCGACGAAGTTTGTGGGTTGTAAAAAACGACTAGATATCCATTTGAAAGAGCCTAATGGTCATAGAATTAGTCATTTTTGACGTGGTCAATGGGCGTCGGAAGTTCGAAGGATGTTAGAGATTTCAACAATTTTGTTGTAGGTGCAACATCTATAAAATATTATTTGTCTAGTCATTGTTCAATGCATGTAATAATCTCTTTTCTATGATACAACCTGAGTGGGCATAACATTTAAGAACATGTATTTCCTCCTAAGAGGTCACAAGTTCAAATCCAAAGGGGGGTAGGGTATGTATACCTCCGTAGACTTTAACAGTGGCTAGGTAGAGGGGGTCCCTTGTCCCACAAACAAGGGGGTCTCATACACCAATTTGGTGTCTATCTTGGTCGTGAACTTAAAAATAGATTATTATTATTATTATTATTATTCACATCGAATTCTTGATTTATACAACTTGGATTTTGGGCGTACTCTGAAGGTTAGAAATTTTTAATATTTCTTTGTCTCGTTTTAATTTTAATTGGATCAACCCAACTAATTAATTAACCCAGCTTAGGACTTTTTTTGTGGGGACATAAGTTTAATTTGTCTAGGAATATGTATATATGAACATGTCTACTCAATTGCTATATATTGGCCTACTTCTTTTTTATAATTGTTTAATAATTTTCTTATTTTCTTATAGTGAAGCTTTGAAGCTTATGTCGTAAAAATGTATATATTTATATGGTTAATTTTTATCTCTTGAGTAATTGTTGACTATTACTCTTATGAACATTTATTAAATCAATGACAACAATGGATTAATTAACTCTAGACGTACAAATGGGATCAATATTGGACAACATAATTTGTACTGTAAGAAAACATTTGTATATTGTACTTATATTGCATCTTTAGTTGTTTTTGTTGTAACATGAAATCCCAATGCCAAATAATGATAACAACATTACAGATGAAGAAAATGAAAGGAATATTGTTTTGTTAAAGGAAACATTGGTGATCCGAGAGGATCCAGGAACACTTTCAGAGGTCCAGGAGGATCCATAACGCTCACAAGGATCTAGAAAGGGTCAGAAAAGCTCCAAATTCAATCATCTAAAAATTTATATACAATGAAATCATTGAGAATATCTCATCATCATATTTCAAATGACGCAAACGATAAATAAAATAGAGTCAGTATGCAAAAGTTATGGCTGGTCAAAGTTTAGGTCAACTAGAGCAAAAGTCAACCTTGAAGAGACACGTGGCAGGCTCACAAGTTGACAAGCGGAAGCTCTAGGGTGACACGTGGCATATTACAAGTGACGTGGCAGCAGTTGAGTTGGAATTTGTTCCTCTGGGTGGACGAATGACAAGTTGACAAGTGGCAAACAATTGGTTCAATCAAATGTTGACATGTGGCATATGGGTACAAGTGGACCAATGAGAGTACCACATGGTAACCTCCCATTGGACAATATTGGTATATATGTATAAAATTATTTTGTAGTCTGGGGGGTTCGACCCCATGACCTCCATGAGCACCCAAATTCTTCACATAGCCCTCATACCAACATACCACACAGTGGTTCTTAACCAAACTATGGCACACAATTTATTTAAATTTATGAAGTGTTTTATGTGGGAGAAAAGGGGTCGAGGGCTATCCCTCAACCTCTGGTCCTCGTTTTATACTGTGTGATGAACACCTAAGACGCGGGGAGATAAGAAAAATATGTGTGGGAGTTTTTGGTTTGGCATATATATATATATATATATAAGGTCATGGCCAAGCCAGCACACAAAATTGGTGTATGAGACCCCCTTGTTTGTGGGACAAGGGACCCCCCTTCACCCAATGATTTGACTGGTAAAGTCTACGAAGGTATACATACCCTACCCCCCTCTGGATTTGAACCTGTGACCTCTTAAGAGGAAACACATGTTCTTAACCATTAGGCATATATATATTATAATGTTTTAACTATATTCCAACATATATATAACCATATGTTAATATAGAACAAACCAACAACTAATAGATATGCCATGCAAAGAATTGAACCCGGATCTCCGCTATTCTAGCGGACAATTTTAACCACTACACCAACTGCTCCAGATATAGTGGAGATTCCCGCTAATTTTAACATATTGTTACCAACTATTTTGGGTACAGTTTTGGAGGTTGCCCTATTTAATGGGTATGGACCCCAAGGCTATACATACACATTCCAAGGCTTTGGAAACACAATTTTATGTAGATATTTTGGTCTTGTAATGCATGCCAAGGGTACAAGGCATATGAGGCTACATCGTAAAGCATGCCAAATGGTACCTTGATGGAATTTCAAGTATTTTATATCAAATTTGCACGATTTTTCACTAGGAATTCAATGGTTCACTCTGTTTCTGCATTTGAGAAAAGAAACAAAAAGGTCATTGTATTATTTTATGTGCCAAGGGCATTCTGGGGCACTGTAACTAAAATATAGTTGACTTTATACTCACTTTTCTCAATCTTTCGAGAGGAATGCAAGGGTGATGTCCTTTTCTGTGTTAGAAAAACATATTTGAAAGGCATCTTCAGCTCTTGTATTTTAAATTCCTTTTATTATAATTGAAGTATTTGAGCATTAATAAAGTGATTCCACATTTGCTTATGTAAGATGGATTTTGCAAGTTATGATCATCAGTTAAAGTGTCTGTTTGAGTAATATAAATCACATCCATGCTATAAGCACTATCAATGAAATATTTTGGAATAAGAAATTTGTGTTTAACTTAGTGATTTTTTCAGATCAAGTGTTGTATAGAATCTATCCATTTTTGGATCAATTGGAGGCAAAAGGTATTGTGAAACTTGAATGCCCTTGCAATAAATGCAGGGGATTTAACAGAAGAAGACTTGTAAGAAAAACAGTTGATAGAAATTGTTGGATAAATGGGCACGTTGAAGGGGGGTTCACAAATCATCCCATGGTAAGTTATTTATTATTATATATTGTCTTTGTATTGAGTGTATTTAGAAATTTTTCTTTCATTTTAATATTTGTTATAAACACTAATTTTATTGATTGTTTGTAATTATAAAGAAAAATCCTCCTATGTGTGTGGTGATGAAAAATGTTCCTAGTAGTAGTAGAAATATTATTGTACATGATGAGGAAGATGGTCGTATGGATATTGACGATCATCATGATCAAGTTAATTCTTATACGGAAGAAGATGGCACCAATATTATCATTCAGCCAGATGATGGGACAAATAGATTGGTCCATGACATCTTTGCTCCTATCAATGAGGACAACATTGATGATATTCATGATGTACCTTTGTTTGAGAAGGCACAACAACCCCTTTATGAAGGCTCAAGAACAAATATTCTATGAGCTATAATGTTGTTGGTGAACTTGAAGGTATTGAATGGTTTGTCAAACACTTGTCTCACACATATCCTAAGGTATGTAACAATATAGTTCGTCACATATACGTAAAGGTAGAAATTCCTTTTCTCTTTTTCTAGTGTCAATAAATGTGTAACATATTCATGATGTGATATTTTTTATTACTATTATTTACATTAACTAGTTATTTTTTATGCTATAGATTGTTATGTGAAATTTTATTACTACCGTCAAATAATGTACCTCGCACATACCGAGAGTTATCTTCAATTATGAAATATATTGGAATGGAGTATCATGTTATTGATGCATGTCCTAATGATCATATTATATATTATGGAAAATATGCATCGAAAATGAAATTTCCATAATGTCAAATCAGTAGATATCGAACTGATCAACTAATAAAAAAGGTGCCTCACAATGTTGTAACGTACCAGACCACTCACAGGCCTGGCTACGCCACTTAATCTGACTGCAATACACCCAACCACTAGTAGGCAAGGCACACTGAAGTCCCAAGACTCAGTTCTCTGATATTTTCTCGAAAACAAAGGACTATTCAACAATGTTAGAGTCATGAAAATTGCATGCATTAATCGAGATCCATGCTACAATATAAAAGGAATAAACAACGTGTCATGCAAAACAAATAACCAACATATAGGCACATTAAAACACATATCTCAGAGATAATTAAATACACAGCAGAATAACATTAGACAAAAAATATAGAGATCACTTATCTTTCAAGTAACATTCACCAAATGGCTGTGGAACAAGGACGTTTCTCCCAACCATAGACATTGTTGTTCTTTTAATATCAACAACATGTCACCCCCAAGCCAGGGCTATGAATCCACAAGGACGATTCCTAGGCCAAGTCTAAACACACAACAATTGGATAACTAGCTCTCAGGTTTCCCAACCTCACAAAAAAACCCAATTTTACATCTCTTTTTCCCCCTCAACCCACACCACCCAAAGAAATGAACACCCTTCTCTGCCATGCAGTGACTTCAATTGTCCCATTTCTCTTTGGGGCTCTAGTGCTACTAGTCAGGAAATATACTTACTAGAAAATCCAAGGGTTCTCAGCTGTGGGCAGTTCTATCTGAACTGCCATCAGTCTCATAACTAATAGGCCTCTCAACACTCAAGCTATAACAGGCCTTTCAGAACTCACATCAATTTGAAGTACACCAGATATCTTCTACGCATCTTGCACAACCTCAAGAGAATGGACCCCCTTCTCTGCCACACAGACCCTTAGGTTGTCCATCTCCTTCCAAGGCTTCAATGCTTCTAGTTAAGAATTTCCTTGCTGGGACTCTCAGGACTCGCAGTTGTGGAGAGTTCTATCCGAACTTCCATCAAGATCATGCACACAAGCATCCATTCCCTCCTGGAATGATCAATAATTATTACATCCAATCAACAATGGCTCTCCCCTTCCTGCCATTTGTTTCCATGCTCAGACCAAGAGCACACAAATTCCATCTAAGTGAAGGAAGAGGAAGAAGAAGAAGAACCCTGGGAGAAGAAACACACTAGGGAAAAGAAGCAAACCAAACCAGCCCACACAAACCAAGAACCACATGCCCTTCCCCAAGAATCTCATGTAAGCACTTTTCTCCATAAAATCAATTATGGATAAATAAAATAATAATAAATAGACAAATCCCCTCAAGCCCCCTCTCTCATGGAATCATAGCCCCCTATCTCTTTTTTCCTTGCCTGTCGTGCATCCAACAATGTATTTTATTAATGTATATGAATTATTACATTTCCTAGGCACTCTCACCCTTTTTCAACTTTACTGGCTCACCATCCTAAGTCACAATTACATAATACATTCTAGTTCATAAGGGTTGAAATTGGGATGTTACATCCCCATCCCCTTATTTCGGCACCTTTCCTCGGTGCACAACACCATTCCAATGTTATTAACATTACAAATCTAGGCTCTTTGGACTTAATCCACACATGCATTCCAACCAACTCTTATATACAAAGGCACTCTGACCTAAAATTAAACATGTATACACAGGTATTCCGACCCAAAAAATGTATAATGATCTTCAGAATTTGTATTTTTGGAAGTAGTTCCAACCAACAAGCTCTCCTTGCCTCTCATCCCTGCACAACCCAAAAAAATGAACCCATTTCTCTTCCATGCAGCCCCTCAGGTTGTTCCACTTCTCTCCAGGGCTCTTGTGCACTCGGCCAGGAAGTTTCAGAGTTGCGGCTTCAAGAACTCTAGCTGCAACAAGTACACTGGAATTTCTTCATTCCATGCCTTCATCATTGATCTCGATTTCCTTCTGGTGTTCTTTTGCATGAGCTTCCAACTTCAATAGCCATCATCTCATTTGTATTATAAAAACACAGTCATCATGAGATATTTTTATAATAATTTCAATCATAAATGTCAAATATGTTTTATACAGGAAAACAAAATTTTCCAAGCATGAGATTTCGGCTCATAATGTTTGGCTCTGCAGCTGTATATATCAGTCTTCCTTTTGGGATTATATCCCTGCCATATTCAAGACCATCCTACCTGCAATTTCCTTGATTTACATTCATCCAAAACAATTTGTCAGTAATTTATTAAATTATAATTCCCAAAACTGTTTCATATAGGAAAAACAAAACTTCCAGACATGAGCTTCTGCTCATAATAATTTG
>JZKD02S2274958.1:68528-78772 GCA_000966675.3 Picea glauca
TGACTAAGGGTTTGAGTTTATGAGCTAGGTATTTTGCAAGTTGATAAGTAGGGCTGCCTATTGTGTTGACGATGGGTCGAAGAGGGGCCCCTTCCTTATGAATTTTAGGAAGTCCATATATCCTAGGGGTGGAAGGGTAGATAACAAGCAATTTCTTTTTATCATCATCTTTTATGTTGCTTAATTTAATGACATTGGAAACTTCCTTTGCAATCTTATTTAAGGGGTTTTTATTAAGTTTCTTATAACTTCCACTGTTATTGAGGTGATCCAACATTTTTTCAATGTAGTTTTCCTTGTTCATAACGACAACAGCCCTACCTTTGTCTGCTTTTAGAACTACTAAATTCTTGTTATTGTTTAGGGATTTTAGAGCCAAAAATTCTTCTTTGGTGATATTGCTCTTTGGTGGTTTTACTCTATAGAGAGTTACTGAGCAATCTTGTCTGATTTCTTCTTTAACATTATCTAAGAGGTTTTTAATTCTATTTTTGATGTTGCATAAGATATTTTGCGAGGGGAAATGGCAAAGTTAAGACCTTTTTCTAGTAATTTAGTAGTGTAATCATCAATGGGATGGGTTGATAGGTTGATAACTAAATTTTTGGTTACAATGGTTTTGACCTGGTTAGTCTTACGTTCAAAGTTTTTTACTTGTTTACTATTGTTGTTGGAGATACTAAGGACGAGATTTGGGTTCATGATATTATTGCAAATCGTGTCGGTGTTGGGTAGACTAATTGCTACAAATTTTTTGTTGTCATTACTATTTGGTTCATTATTACATTGGAATTCAGCGCTGTGGTTGTTATTCATTATATGGGGGTTGTTGATATTATTATTCCTAATATTTGTGATATCAGGGTTCATTTTTTGTATAATGGAGGTGAAGGGGTTAATGCTAACAGCGGAGCTGGGTTCAATATTACTTAGACGCCAGGTGTTATTAATAAATTCAATGGGAGGGTTACAACGACAATCAAGACTGTTGTAGCTATCATTGCTGCGTTTTTTTATCAAAATTTGTTATACGTGTGTCAAAACAGTTTGGTTTGTTATCACAATTTCCTGTAAGAGTGTAGTTAATATCATTGTAGTTAGATTTATGATTTATTTGTTGAGTAATGGAGGTGTGAGGGTTATTGTTTTTAGCGTGGGTATTACTGTTATTTACTGAGTTTGCGCGGGGACTGTTTTGGTCACTGTTGCGACTGTTATCGGAATTGTCTGAACACGCACCAGAATTGTTTAGATTGTGATCAATATTGTTTATACACGTGTTTCTTGGGGATTTTTGGAGATTGTAGTTATTATTGTTTTTGTTAATGTTATTATTACTGTTTTCTACGTTAGCGTGGTTACTGTTTTGGATGACGAATGTATTATTTTTGGCTTGAAGATTCATGTTGTTATTAAATATCATAAGTCTATTTATAATATTATTTAATCTATTCTTTTGGGCAGTCTTAATTATGCTAAAAGAAGGAGTTTCGATGTTATCATGGAGTGTATGTACAGATTTTTCGTTTTGTTCAGGGTGAGGAGGCAATCCGTGTATTATGTTCATCCGTACCTGTTTCTGCGTGTTTTCTAATCGGTTAAATTTGTTGCGTTGTTTGTTTACAATGATTTCTTCAAGTTTCACGGTTTTTAGGGAGGAGCAGGCATCTATTCATGCCCAAAGAGGTGGTTGGATGATATTTCCCAAAGTAGTGTGAAGAACAAGAAGTTTACGTGACAAATTGTCTAATTTAAACCTTTCTTTCTGAATTTCATTCCGGAGTAATGAAATGCTAACCTTGTGAAAAATACAGTCGTTTTTCTTATTGCGAAGTCTATGATTGATTATGGTAAAAATAGGCGTAACATCGGCGTCGCTACATCTTTTCAGAAAAGTTAGATCATATTTCCTTCTCATTACTTACAAACGCATCCTCTCAAATTGTTGGATTTTATCAGCTGTATCATGTCCGTACAGGGTCAGTATTTCTGTTCTAAGGCTTTTGCGACCATTGTTTTGATCAGAAAGTTCTTTCGGATTTATCGCATAGGTTTTTTTTATTTTCGACGTTTCGGACCAAACTAGTGTGGTCCATCATCAGGAAAACGTTTTGTGACAACCATCTGGCCCCATGGTTGTGACAAATTATATGAATTTGTGACTCACCTTAATAAACAATCTGATCACATCAAATCTACTATGGAGGTTGAAAATAATGGTAGTCTTCCTTTTCTATATGTCAGAGTCACAAAAAGGCCTGATGGATCCTTATCCCATCAAGTTTATAGGAAGAAAACTCACACTGAACAATACCTTCATGTCGATTCCCATCATCACCCTTCCCAAAAACTAGGTGTTCTCAACACCTTAGCCACTAGAGCCTTCAAAATTTCTGATGATGAACACCTAGAGGAAGAGAAAAATCACCTCCTTAATGATTTTAAAGATAATGGTTATAAAAAACATCAGGTGATGAAATCCTTTCAAAATGACACTAAAACACCTAGGAATAAAGAACAAACAAATAATGATGTGTCCAAGGTTTACTTACCCTACATACATGGGACATCAAACAAGCTTGCTAGGATTTTAAAGAAGAAAAACATTGGGGTAACTTTTAAACCCTTAAACACTATTAGGAATTCCCTTAGATCAGTCAAAGACTATGTTGATCCCATCGAACAAAAAGGTGTCTATATGATCTCGTGCTCTTGTGGTAAACAATACATAGGAGAAACAGGTCATTCCTTTAGAATTAGGATTCAATAACATGCTGCTGACATCAAACACAATCACACTCATCCTTCATCTCTCGCAGAACATTCAGACAAAACTAAACATCACATTTGTATTGAAGAGGCCAAAATTCTTGCCAAGATAGGTCACTATCACAATAGAAAATTCAGAGAAGCAATCGAAATTGAAAAACAGCCTAACAATCTAAACAGAGATGATGGATGGAAAATTAGTCAAAATTGGATCCCTACCCTAGCCAATATGAATAATTCTAGATATTAATTTATAAAAAAATTAAAATAAAATAAATAAATAAATCCAATCGGATCTTATTAAATAAAAATTAATAAACAAACAAATAAACAATTATTAAACAAACAAATATAATTTCTTAAGTTTTATAATTCATGGTTTCATTTTTCATTTTTAATAAGTCGGCTCCTTATAACAACTTTTCACGTATTTATACACCTGTTATATATTTTTTCCTTCATTTCTCACAAAACGTTTTCCTGATGATGGACCACACTAGTTTGGTCTGAAACGTCGAAAATCAAAAAACCTATGCGATAAATCTGAAAGAACTTTCTGATCAAAACAATGGTCGCAAAAGCCTTAGAACAAAAAGGTTGTCTCTTCTCAAAACCGAAAACCCTCTTTTATTCCTCACACTAAACCAGTAAATCCAACTCCTCCATCTACCCCATTAAATATCCAAAAATCGACCAGGGTCGAAATGGTTGAACACCAACTCAAAGGCCTTTGTTATAATTGTGATGACAAATATTTTCCGGGACACAAGTGTAAGGAAAAAAATATTTTTATGGCCATCTCGGAGGATGTTTCAGAAGAGGATTTTGAAGCTCCCCTTGTGTCGGAGTCACCTTAACCCAATGACATAACCCCTCCCTCAAACCCTCCTAAATTCGAACCGTTCATTTCCCTAAATGCTCTCACTGGATTCTCTGCTCTCCAAATCCTCAAGCTAATTGGCTACATCAATCATGGCAAGGTCATCATTCTTGTTGATAGTGGAAGCACTGATAATTTTATTCATCATTGCATTTCCCAAGAAACTAATTGTTATATCTGTGTAGTCAGTAATTTCCAATGGCGGGTCCATGAAATATGGAGGGCGTTGTGAAAATGTGCGTCTTCAAATTGGTGACTACCACCTGAAATCTCATATGTTTTCTATCGACATGGGAGGTTGTGACATTGTGTTGGGTGCAGAATGGCTAAGGACTTTGGGTCCCATTCTCATGGATTTTAAGGAATTAACCATGCAATTTGACAAGGAGGGCCAACAATATAAGTTCCAAGGCATCACTGTTAGTTCCTCTGAGATCATTAGTTCCCATTGCATGGAAAATATGCTCAAAAAAGGTCATTCTGGCATTATTGCCCAACTCCATGCCATACAAGCAACTGAGACACCCTCTGTGTCGCAGGACCTCCAATCCATTCTCTCTAAACATCAAGTGGTTTTTTCCATTCCCTAGGGACTCCCTCCTTCCCGTGGTGTTCATGATCATTCCATTACCCTTGTCCCAGGAAACCTTCCTCCCAATATTCGTCCCTATCGTCACCCCTTTTCCCAAAAAAATGAAATTGAGAAAATGGTTCAAGAACTGCTTAACGCGGGTGTTATCCGCCCTAGTATGAGCCCCTACTCTTCTCCTGTGGTCATGGTCCTGAAGAAAGAAGGTTATTTGTGCATGTGTCCTGACTTTCGCGCCCTCAACAAACTCACCACTAAAGACAAATTTCCCATTATTGTCATTGATGACCTCTTGGATGAATTGAGTGGTGCCCAATTCTTTACTAAACTTGATCTTTGTTCTGGCTACCACCAGATCTGTATGAAAGAGGCAGACATTCCTAAGACTGCCTTTAGAACTCATGAGGGCCACTATGAGTTTTTGGTCATGCCCTTTGGTTTGTGTAATGCTCCCTCCACTTTCCAAAGCCTCATGAATCACATCTTTCGTCCTTTTCTCTGTCATTTTGTCTTAGTTTTCTTTGATTATATCCTCATCTATAGAAAAACCTAGACATACCATCTTGCGCATGTGGATCGATTTCTCCATCTACTCTCTCAGCACCAACTTTTCTTGAAAAAATCTAAATGTTCTTTTGGTGCCTCGGAAGTCGATTACTTGGGTCATCTTGTTGGCAAGGATGGTGTTAGGGTGTATCCTAAAAAGATTGAAGCTATGCAAGATTGGTCTCACCCAAAGAATCTCAAAAGATTGCATGGATTCCCGGGCTTAACAAGTTATTATCGCAAGTTTGTTAAGAATTATGGAATGATTGTGGCACCTCTCACTTCACTCCTTAAAAAGAATTCTTTCACCTGGACTCCAGCAGCTGCTCAGGATTTTTAAACCTTGAAGATGGCCATATGCACCACTCCAGTCCTGGCCCTTCCTGATTTCACAAAGACCTTTGTCCTGGAATGTGACACTTCAGGGAAAGGAATTGGTGTTGTCCTTATGCAAGAGGGTCGGCCTTTGGCCTTTACCAACAAATAATTGTCTGAACGAAATTTAGACAAATCTATCTATGAAAAGGAAATGTTGGCTATTTTTCATGTCATTGATCTTTGGTGGCCTTATCTATTGGGGCAATGCTTCCAAATTAAGAAATATCATCAAAGCCTCAAGTATTTTCTGGAACAACGCATTTCCTCCCTAGAGCAACAAAAATGGGTGACTAAGCTCTTTGGATATGATTATGAGATCATTTACAAGAAAGGAAAAGACAATGTGGTTGTGGATGCACTTTCCCAAAAATATGAAGATGAAGGGTCCCTTTTTTCTCTCTCCTTCATTGTATCAGATTGGCTCCAAGTTGTTCTCCAGGAATGGCTACAAGATACCAAAATTTCGCATTTGATACAACAATTGCAATCCAATTCTCCAGTTTCCCCTGGGACTCTTGGCTCCATGATGAGATTTGATACAAAGGTCATTTGTATTTAAGCAAATAGTTAAAACTTAAATCCACGGTAATTTCTAAGCTTCATGCTACACCCACAGCTGCACACTCCAGGTTTACCAAAACCTATGACAGGGTCAAACGTTCTTTTTTCTGGGATGGTATGAAACAGGACATTCGTAATTTTGTGGTTGAATGTGATGTGTGTCAACACAACAAGGGTGAAATAGTCAAATCTCCTGGCACACTACAACCGCTTCCAATTCCACCTACTATTTGGCAGGATATCTCTATGGATTTTATTGTAGGATTACCTAAATCGAGAAATAAATTAGTCATCATGGTGGTAGTTGATCGCCTTTCCAAATATTCTCATTTATGTGCTCTTCAACACCCATTTATAGCATCCACGGTGGATCAATTTTTCATGGATTAGGTCTTCAAGCTTCATGGCATTCTGCATTCTATTGTTTCTGATCGCGACCCAAATTTCACCAGCAATTTTTGGCAAGAACTGTTCAAGCTACAAGGCACCCAATTGCATCTCAACATAGCTTATCATCGCCAGAATGATGGTCAAACTGAAGTTGTCAACAAGTGTTTGGAAACATATTTGAGGTGTTTTGCATCGAAAAATCAAAATCAGTTGGTTCAATGGTTACCCCTATCTAAATGGTGGTACAACACTTCATACCATACAACTACCCGCATGACTCCTTTTGAAGCGGTATAAGGCCAAAAGCAACCTTCATTTATCTCATATTTACCAGGTGTCTCGAAGGTCCAGGCAGTTTACCAAACGCTTACAGTTCGAGAGGCTATTCTCCGTACCCTCAAAGAGAATTTCGTCATGGCCCAAAATCGCATGAAGAAACAAGCAGATCAAGGTCACTCTGTACGTCAATTTGCAGAAGGGGATCAGGTGTTTCTTTGACTACAACCTTACAAGAAATATTCCCTCAAGGCTGACTATTGTCAAAAAATGGCACCCAAATTTTATGGTCCTTATACCATTCTCAAGCGTGTGGGTCAGGTGGCCTATCAGTTATCTTTTCCCAGTCATTCTAAGCTACATCCTGTTTTTCATGTTTCCCGCTTGAAGATGGTGATTGGAACTAAGTGTCAAACTCAAACCAACCTTCCCGAGTTGGACGAAGAAGGATCCATTTGTCTATAGGCACAAGCAGTTTTGGACCAGCGTGAGCATCGCCTGCGTCAGTGAACCATCAAGGAAGTGTTAGTCCAATGGAAAGATACAAACCCAACAGATGCCACTTGGGAACCAGCTACCATTCTGCAGCAATTTCCACATCTCAAGCCTTGAGAACAAGGTTGTTTTTAAGGGGGTGGACATGTTAGGGACCTAACCCCTCACGTAGGTAGAATATTATATTCCGATGTAATAAAGGGAAATATTAATAAGGCCTAGAAATAAGGAAGAATAATTCGAATGTAAGAAGACCTAATAGAAGCTTCCACTTCTAGAAGGATCTTTCTCTAGATGGTTCTTTTGATAGCGATATTTAGTATAAATAGGAGTCGAGGGTATGAGAACTTCATCTCAGATATTATTGTAATAGAGCTCTGCTTTGTTGGAGGTTTCCCCCTCGAAGAGGCAAGTGAAGATTGCTCTCAGTAATTGAAGTGCTCTTTCTGGTGTTATTCTAGTATCATCTTGGCATTATTGCGGTGTTGTTCTGGTTATATTGTTGTTCATCTGCCATTTCTATCATTTTATTTCTATTCTGTATACTTACAAAAAAATTACACATTCATATGCACCAATAATTCATTGTCAGCATGCAATGTGATTCACAATAAAAGCACATTGGTGCATATTTATTGTATAGAGTGCATCACAAAACCCAAAATTGTAAAAACAAAATGACAAGAGAAATGTTTGGGATCCAATGCAATGATAAATCCTAATCATTAGGATATTATTTGAATCAAGATAACTATTAACGCCAACAAATACCCAAATCCTCAAAAAAAAAAAAAAACTTTGTGAAAGGGAAAAGTGACTAAACCTCTAATGCTAGGGTTTGTAGAAATATAAAACAAAATAGAAGCAATAGGAAATCTAGGGTTTACAAAGTTGAAGGTGAGTTTGAACCCATTCTATTCTCTCGAAAGCATTGTAAATATGAATAGAGATAAATAAATTTCTATAAAGTTTTTAATCGATTAAGGGAATATTACATGTTGAGATGAAGAGAATGAAGTTACATCCCTGAAATATGTTATCTTCATATTTGTATGTGACTGGTGGTGACCCATACAAATTCCATTCTTTAGAAAATTATGTCCACTCCAATTTTTCACATGGTAAATCTTTCTTGCACATGTATCCCCTCTAACTTTTGGAAAAATAATGGAATAGGGATTAGGGTTTTGTTTAACTCAATTTTACAAAATAAAATTCTCACTCAATTTTTCATTTGATTTTCTAGTGCATTGATGATAAACAAATGACTTGTTAAAAACAAATTGGTTGGCAATGTGTCTGGCATATTTAAGTGCACTAGTGTGCTATATTTATATTAACACGCTGAAGAAACAATTTTCGATGAAAATATAAGTTTAAACCTCTGTAATTAGCACTTTGTAGAGGTTTCAACATTAGTATTTTTTTGTGCACATCAAATTCTAATGCACTAAGTGCCTATCATATAAACAAACACACCAATGTGAATATTTAAAATAAATTCATCATCTACTTAAAAAAGGTATTTTAAATTATTTTTGAAGTTAGAATATTACATTCTTCCCAAACTTTATTTTAGTGATACATACTCATATTTATTGTAGTTTGGATCAAGTGTAGGGGGAAAAGGGATAATATCAAATTGCTAGTTCTTCAAATTCCTCTTTCCATATCATTCCAAGTTCTCCCTTGATGTTTGCAATAGGTCTATATTTTTTTTATATTTTGATTATTTGATTGAATTTATGCTACCTTTACACATGCATTTGAATAATTATGCATTGATTTTTGTAGGATGCTAAATAGAGATTGTGTTTGGATGCACAAAATATTCCACCAATCCAAAAATGTCGCAAGCTCTTATCCAAAGAAGATACCTCAATCAAATGGTAGAAAAAAATGAATATCTATTTTACCCCACCAACTATAACATGTCATCTTCCAACAACCATCCTAGGCCAACAGTACTTCACCATGCACTAGATCTCTTTAATGACACCCCAATAGTATGGGGATGTTCCAAATGTAAAGGTTTGAAGGTGAACCCTTGGCATGTCACATTTTATCATTATGTTAATGACAAGCTACCCAAATTTAGTTATTTGATATCTCCCACTATGATCAAGAATCCAATAGGAAGTCAAATCAACTATGTTCCATTTGAAATTGACCAACCCCTCCCCTTATGTTGAGTCAACCAAGAGTTCTAGTGATCCAAAGTATAATATCAATACTACCCAAAACATCTCTACTATGAGATCAAAAAAATTGTACAAGATGAGAGCAACAATGTCCAAGTACACACCAAGGTTGGTTCAATTGTTGGAGGGAAGCAATGAATTCTCTCTTCCATTCCATCTACAAAGTAAATACCAAACTTGTTACAGCCACGCTTTGTATGGCATTTGACCATCTTCCTTGATTGTTCCCGATGTTGGGATTGAATTCTCCTTTTGTGGTAATAATTACATGAATTCCAAGTCTAAAATAGATACAAAAAATCTTGGGTTGTTTATTCTTTTACATATGTTTTTTCCTCCCAAACAATTAGTACCACTTATGTCATTTTGTGGTCTTTCAATATGATTATTTGAATATTTTTAAATACAAACATAGCATTTCCATGTATAGTTTATATATGAACATTTGTGCCTTTGGAAAATTTAACATGGAGAACTTGTTATATATCAATGGTCATTCACACACTCACGAGAGCATTGCAAGGTTCATAAATAATTGTGGGTGCTTATTGTTTAGTGCAAATTGTTCATTTGAGGAATACCCTAATGATAGACTTTTTTATGAAAAAGAAGGCATCCAGATCGTTGTTTTGCACGCAATACATAGTTTTTCTCCTAATGATGATTTGTTAATAAAGTATAAATTCCGTAGACCATTGGCCACTCATAAAAAATTACTTTCATTGGGACTACCTTTAGACGTCTTCTTGGGGTGTAAGAAAGAGATCATTGAGTAATTGTATTTTTGGAAATTTCAATGGAATTAATGTAACTTTGTTACTTGATTCAACATTTTTCTTATAAATTGGTTGGTTGCATGTGTATTAAAAAAACAAATTCCATTCTTCTAAGAATGTTTGTTCTAACCTTTGAACATACTTAATGCATTGTGTTTACTAATATCATTGATTTATTGTTCAATATTTTCATAATTATGATTCTAACGATGAGAAACATGTCTACCATCTACTATTGCACCCCACTATGATGTCAACTCAAGAGAAATATTCTAAACAATCACATCTCAGAGAAAGCATACTAAGCATGGTTAAATCAACCATCTATTCAATTCCCACTATGTCCTAAGTCGCCAATTCAGAATACCTATAGTACCACTAGT
>JZKD02S2274958.1:78782-95030 GCA_000966675.3 Picea glauca
GTAGCCCACACTGGGTGAACCATGTAAATCTGTGTCTCTCTTGTATTGTGTATCTTCTGTGTTTTGTTTCTGCATTTGTTTTATTTTATTTCTCCACGGTCCTGTTTTTCTAACAGCAACTAGTGCTAACATAACACGAATTGAAACAAGCTTCACAACTGGTGAAATAATATCATGAAAATCAATACCTTCCTTTTGAGAATACCCTTTTTCTACCAATATTTCTTTATACCTTTCGACTTTATCATCAACACCCTTTTTCAATTTGTAGACCCACTTGCATCTGAAAACCTTCCTGTCCTTTGGAAGTTCTACCAAGCCCCATGCTTTATTCCTCTCTAAGGCATCCATTTATTATTTCATAGATTTCTTACATTGAGCACTTTTAGATACCTTAATTGCTTCCTAAAAACAACTAGGTTCTACATCAATACAAACCAAAGCCACAGATGAAACATAATCATCATACCTTGTAGGAGGATTCATGACCCATGAAGATCTCCTCAGAGATGGTTGAGGCATATCCTCAGTTTCCTGGATATTTCCTGCATCTTCTTCTTCTTCTTCTTATGGAACTTCTTCATGCTCCTCCCTTTCTAAATCTGGTTGAGTTTCCAACTAAATTTGTTGAACTTTTGGTACACATTCTTGTCTCACCTCAACATCTACCAATTCTGATTTTAAGAGTGAGGATTCATCAAATACTACATATCTGCTAATGATGAGTTTGTGGGAAATAGGATCCCACAGTCTGTACCCCTTAAATCCATCACCATAACCAACAAATACATATTTCTTTGATCTAGGATCTAACTTAGAACGTTGATCTTTAGAAATAAGAGCATAAGCATCACAACCAAATATTCTCATATTTGAAAAATCACATGAATGACTTGTCCATGCCTCTTCTGGAATATTATAGTTTATTGTAGTTGATGGTGACCGATTTATCAGATAGCATGTTGTAAGAACTCCTTATTCCCACAATTCTTGTTGCATCTTGGCATTACTGAGCATGCTCCTTGCTCTCTCTAGAAGAGTCATATTCATGCGTTCAACAACACCATTCTGTTGAGGAGTATAAACTGTGGTCTTATGTCTTTTGATCCCAACTTCCTTGCAATAGTTCTCAAATTCCACAGATGTGAATTCACCTCCATTATTTATCCTTAAAAACTTGATTGACTTGTCAGCACTCTTTTCAACCAAAGCCCTGAATTGCTTAAAAGTATTAAATACATCAGCTTTTCTTTTAAGTAAATAGACCCAAACCTTCATAGAGTAATCATCTATAAATGTCACAAAATATGACGATCCTCCAAGAGAAACTGTAGGGGATGGTCCCCAAACATCTGAATGAATGTAATCAAGGATACCTTTGCTTATATTCCTTCCTGCTTTAAACTTTTGTCTACATTGTTTTCCAAAAAAACAATACTTGCAGAAATTCAAATTTATAAACTTCAAACTTGGAAGTGACTTACGATCAACCATTACCTTAAGCCCTTTCTCACCCATATGACCCAAACCTTGATTCCATAAATGAACATAGTCACTTGCATCTTCATATGCTACCACTGCTTGATTTATTTATGTCCTTCCTTCAAGCTGATAAAGGTTATTGGTCCTATTTTCCTTCATGACTACTAAGATGCCTTTGGACACCTTCGGTACTCCACCTTGAGTTGTACACTTGTAACTAGTAGAATCTAGAACTCCCAAAGATATCAAGTTCTTCCTTAGTTCGAGATCATGCCTTACATATGTTAATGTTCTTACAGAACCATCATGCATTTTAATCTGGACGCTACCAACTCCAACAATTTTACAAGATAAATCATTTCCCATAAAAACAACACCATCATAAATCGATTGGTAAGTTGAGAACCAATTTCTCTGAAGACACATGTGGCTGGATGCACCAGAATCTAACAACAATTGTTGATTTTGATGTGAAACATCACAAGTAGACAATACCTCATCAACCATACCTGAATTGGAACCTGAACTTGTTTCGGCTACATTAGCTTCCTTTGATTCTTTTGTGAAGTCCTCCTTGGATGCATTCTGTATTTTCCAACAATCCTTCTTAAGATGCCTATATTTGCCACAGAACCAACATTTATGCTTACTCTTCTTGGCTCTTGACTTAGACCTTGATGTACCCCTCTAATTTTTCCCTCTTTTTGTAGATCGACCTATAACCGCCATTGCTTATGTTGTTGAGGTTTCTTTACTGTACTTTTTCCTCATCTTCTCAGACAACAAAGCTCCCACAATAGTGTCATAATCAATGGCATTTGTTTTTTCAAACCACACAATTGTGACCATATGATCCCAAGAATCAAGCAATGAACACAGTAGTGTAACCGCCTTGTTCTCATATTTGAACTTTACTTCCATATTAGTTAATTGACAAATCAGAGTATTGAAAACTTTCAAGTGATCAGCAATTTTTGTACCTTCTTTCATATGCAAGTTGTACAACTGCCTCTTCAAGAAGATTATGTTTGACAGGTTCTTTGTCATATACAGACTCTCCAGTTTGGTCCACAAACCTAATGTTGTCTTCTCTTTAGTGATGTTAAACAACACCTCATCTGCCAAACACAAACGAATAGTACTAAGGGCTCTTGCATCCAGATCCTCCCAATCCTCGTCTGTGATGCTTTCCAGTTTCTTTGACTTTCCAGCCAAGGCCTTTTGCAATCCTTGTTGCACAAGAAAATCTCGCATCTTGAGCTTCCATAGCGCAAAGCTATTCTTACCACTGAAATTTTCCATCTCAAACTTGGAACTATGTACTTTCTCCATTAGCAGAAACAACTCCAAAACAACTTCTTATAAAACTGAGCCTCTTTATATGAAAGAGAAAAAAAAAAAAACCTTATATTTCAATATCGTCGCACCTTTTATGAGGATCACCTGTAACTATTAGAAATCGTCGCACCTTATCAAAATACAGCCTAAGACGATGTCTCACTTTGCACTATATAGTGATTGTGATGATGTCGCACTGTGTGTTATACAGTGCCTGGGACTATTGCACTTTCCTACAGGGACCACCTACGACGGTGTAATAAAAATTGTCCTAGGCTGATCCACTTCACTCGGCTCGGCTCAGCTCAGTTAACTTGCTCTTCGATCCAACGACCAGATTCTCTTCTCCTTCCCTCTCTGCTCCTTCAAATCTAAGCTCTGATACCACTTGTGAGGAAGTGGAAGAAAAACATAGCAAAAACAGAGAATAAACAAGCAAGATGAAACACACATTAAACCAAGCACAACAATCCCACAATTGACACAGTGATTTATGTGGAAACCCAATGAGGGAAAAAACCTCAAGCAATGATTATCATTATTATTATTATTCAAGGGAGAATTACAATAGCCTTCATAGGAATACAATCATCATCTCCTCACACACACTCTTCTCCTTGCACCTTGCACACGCTTGCACTCACATTCTTCACACATCGCACTCACACCTCTATGGGTATGCTCGTATATATAACATCTATCACTCTGTTACATAGACCGACATGAACAGATCACATAGTTACACGAACAATTCATAAATAGATTTCATGCATGTGCATGTGACCGCATGAGGAAATTCCTTGGCATGTTTCCAACACTTCGAACTACTTCCTTCTTTCTTATTTGTCCATGGCTTCCATATTTTTTTTAAAGTTTGCCAAAAAAAAAAAAACGAGCCTCTGGTTCCTCTTCACAGCATCCATAATTGCTGAGGAGGTCACCCCTCTCTTTTTATGTGCCTTCTCCCTTGACGTTGAAGTCGAAGGATTCATCCTTGAGGATGTTTATTATGTATTTGATAATAGTTGTGTCCACATCCAACGCTCTACACCCCAACACTTCGTGCACGATTTCCGTTGCATCCTCTTCATTTCCTTTGTTTCTTGCTTCCATCACCATCAACCCTGGATTGGAAAGAAAACATTCATACATTGCCTCACTTGATGGATTGAGAGGACCAACAAGAATGGGAACAATCTTCACTGACCATCCTTGAAATAATTTTGCAAGGTATGGTAAGTGCATCTCCATGTTATGCCCTGCCTCATATACTTGACGATCCATGACTTCAAATTTCTCATATGCTCTCATATCATTATTAACATCTAAATCAATTGGTAGGTCTCCTAGAGGCATCTTGTAGATTATATCCTTTGAGAAAGCATTCTTTGGAGTGTAATAGTGGTTTGAGGGGCCAAAAAGGAACACCCGATACATTCTTTGGGGATCAATATTTTCAATTGTGGCACAACATCTTGAGTATGAATAACTAGCATGAAGAGCAATCACACCCCATACATCAAGAGATTTCAACTAGACACAAACTCTTAAAAGTCTATCTAGCTCCTCTCACAATTTCGTGGTGTTATCAATGTACCGGGATCCAACATGAACAACTCACCCCGCTCTCTCCATGTTGATACCAACCCATTTCAAAGAGAGAGAGCTTTGAAAACACAATATATTAATATCTATAATTTTTTCACATCTGCAAAGGGAGCTTTTGAGAGCCCATATCACTAATTCCATAATGCTTGTATGGGGCCACCACTCTTCCGCTTCATCCAACCGTCCAATCTTTTTGATTTCACAATTCTGAAAGAAATGAGATAATCAACTGTTCTTAGAGGCGACTTATGTGAATTATTAAATTCAAATCTAACCTTCAGGCCTCCTCCACAATCACAACCAATGTTGGAACTAGGCTCGGATACCACTTGATGGCATCAGAGGCATAGCGGATTTTAAAAAACGCATATACTCTATTCTATGCAAAGCAAGGGACGGGAAATATGCTCTCATTCCCATGAAGGGGAAATTTTATTATTAAACCATTCATGTTCTTTAATTTGTGTACAAATGGTCCCTTTTATAACCATAGGTGACCATAACAACTATTACATAATTAGATGGTTGGTTAAAACCATCTCCACAACTCTTTCCACAATATCTCTTTAAATATCTCAACAAATATCCATGAATCTCTCAACAAATCTTGATATCCCTAACATCTCTCATTTCTCCTCATCTATCACTCTCACATAGACTTTCTATAATTAGTCTATGTTATTAAAATTTTCATCATTTTATTCATTAAACATTACAAATAAGAATTATTCCTTCTTGTTCCCTTCTTAATGAGAAATATTTATTAAATTGGTCCATTTTCCATCTTCTATCCCTTTTCCATCTTCTAGGTTCTTTGCCTTTATCTTCATCTTCGGTATTACAATATCTTTGGTCTCTTCCTTATTCATCTTCGATCTTCTTCCTCTTTCACCTGCAAACATAAAAATTGTTGAAATCCATATAAAAAAGTATGATCCGCCAGAATAAATGGGTCACAAACCGCTATATCTGCTAGTTCACTGGGAAACTCTTTCTCATACATGGTTCATCAACTATTTTTCTGTCATGATCTACATACTTGTACCTTTATTCCCCCTACATCACCATCATCACCATTCTCATCTTGGGTTTTCAACATACTTGTAGCCATGCTCTCGATGCTCCGACATCACTTAAAAATCATTCAAATCTATTAGAGATGATTGAGATGTCATGTAGTCACATCTAGCCATTTATTAAATACAATATAAGGTAAGGTTGACAATTATTTGAATTTGCTTGACTTACATTTTATGGGCGAGGATGATAGGTTGTTTGTTGATTTTTATTGATGTCTTTATGAAAATATTATAAAATTTTATCCAATTTGTTCACCCCTGATATTGCTAAGAGATTGATAAAATATTAAGGGATGGTGCCCTGTTTTGTAAGGGAAGGTACCCTATTTTCATATAAGGAACACTTGAATTGCTTGTAGGAAAGTCCATATATTGATAAGTTCATTTCGTTGATATAATTAAAAAACTATATGTGTAATTCATTCTCAGATGGAATTCCTTTTGAGCTCTATAATCTTCAAAAGTTGACGTATCATGATATTAGTTCCAATATATTTTATGGAACATTCACCACCATGGGGGAATTTTTCAAATTTTTTATACTTGGATGCCACTACAAATCTCTTCTCTAGTTGTTTCCCAAATTTCTCAATGATATTTCCAATAGCCTCTATGGACCAATACCACTACAGATTTGTCGTGCCAAGATCCTAGCCTATCTCTCTCTCTGTCAGTGGATCAATTTATAGTTACAACAAATGACACTTTCTCCTTACACGGTAAGTGTTCTACCAAGAAGGAATTCCTTATGCACTAAGTTGAATATTTTCCGTAAATCTTTCTGGAGATAAATTGTGTAGAAAATTTTGAAATGTCCAACGTTTTGAGTGAACACTCCACCCATAATTGAATTTAATAAGAAACGAGTATGGGAAATATTATATTTATAGGGTAAGCATGACAAATTGAGAGACGAAGAGAACATTGTGAAAGAATAATAAAGTAAGAAAAATTAAAATAAGGGATCTAACCATTGATTAAGAAATATTAAAAAATAAAAGAAGGGATCTTGATAATAAGTTGACCATGGATAATATTAAAAGAAGATATCTCAAACAAGTTGGAATAACACCAACCAAGATTGGATTAATTATGCTGGAATAACACCAACTTCCATGAAAGAGAGAAAAATAATAAGAAGATCTTTAAGAAATTTGTTAAGAAAGAAATATGTAAAAATAATAAATAATAATTATTAGAGAAAAGCTTAAAATAAACAATAAGTTACTCATACCAATAATAATTAGTGGTACCAATAATAAGAAAGAAAATGGAAGTAAAGGGTCAGGGTGAGACGAGGATGGAAAATCCATAAATTTATTGAAATTATTGTGGTGTTTTTCAATTTCTAGTGTTTCTCAAATGATATGAGAGGAATAGTGGGGAGAAGGGGCCAAGATTTTGGTTTGTTCAAAGAAAAATAGGTGATTAGATTTAAATGATTGTTCTCCAATAACTGACTTTGTGATCAGATTGTGGGTTGTGTCAACTATATGCTCTTTGAGACAGGCTTTAAAATATTGACCCGTTTGGCTTATGTATCACTCGCCACAAGAGAAAAGAATTTGGTAGACTCTTGGGCCAAGCATTGGGTTAGATTTGTCCTTAGTTGTTTTCAATAATTACTTAAGGGTTTTACAGGGTTTGAAAAAGGTTTTGATATTCTTTTTTGCTAGAATTTTTGAAATATGATCAGTGGTACCCTAAATGTAAGGTAATAAGTGATGAAAGGAAATTTGGAGATACACTCTCAATAAATAGGCTTTTGTATTCCATGTCAAAGAAGTTGGTCACTAAAACTAAAAAAACTTTCAAGATGAAATATCTATTATTGATTTGGGCATGCCAATAATTTATTCTCTACAAGCTCATGTACATTTGGTTATTGCAAATTCTAAGGCATGTCTTAAAAAATGATATGTTTTGAAGATGAATAGAAGCGTTATCTCACAATCGAATGATGATTCTATAAAGGATGGCACTCAATTGCCTCTAGTTGTTGCCTTGAAGGAAGCCTTTATTTGCAAGGAGATATTGCCTCAATTAATTCTAAAACTTGATGAAGTGCATCTAATATGATCTCAATTGGAAGAAGAAATGATGACTTCAAAGAGAAAAAATCATCTTCAAGATAAAATATTAACATTTTCATCTCTAAAGGTAAGGAATTGGTTCAACAACATGATGCGCTAAAACAAACATTGGTTGAAAAGTCAAATCATCTAGAGGTGTTGGCAATAACTCCATGTTAAAATTGTTGCAGCACATGAGGATGAGGAAAAGATCAAACCGTATGAGAGGATGGAGAATAGGTCAAGGAATGGGATTAAAAGTTTCTCATTTCTTGAATTCAACTAATAGTCTTTGAGAATACTTTCTCCATATAGAATCCATTCTTCAAAAAAAAAAAAAAAAAAAAATTGGAGAAGCTAAATTTATTCAAAATCAATGTACCTTGGGAATCATTGATATACATTCTATATTTTACAAACATTCTCATTTATGAGACTCTTGTGTTAAATAATAGAACATTCCTTTGTATTATCATTAACAGAAAACATACCAAGACTGTCAAAACCCTATACTTCTATTGTTTGTCAAGGTTCATTCCCAAATGCATTTTTTACAAAATTTCCCATTGACGATGGCATGAAATGATGCATTTAGCACCTTAGAAATAACATACTTGAAGGGCATGCAATATTTGACTTTCTATTTGTGCATGGTAATGTTTATGGTGCAAGTTTGCTAAGAATTATATATATAATGTATTTGGGCAGCTTCAATGCACAAATATATATGTTAGATATTTGTTTCTTGAATACTACTATAAATCCCAAACACTATGCTCATTTCTCATAGAAATGTATTCTCTTATATTTGTATTGCTTGTGTCATCCCTATAATTTATTTAAGAAAACTTCTAATAGTATCGGAGTGACCAAGTTTTAGATATGTTGGGGCATGCTGACTTCCAAATGTTGTGTGCTATCTAACTAAATTTCCTGACATGGGTGCTAGCTACAATGCTACCTACCATAAAAGAAACCTACACCTATTATTTGATCTCTTTAAGAGAAGCAATCAATCAATTACATCCATTGCATTGGGGTCTACTGGGTGGCATCCTAGGTATGGTTTGGATGATATCTACAATATTATATGCATTAAAAATATGTTGTATATTCCATATGTAAAATACAAATAATATGTTTACATTATGGAACTAGGTATTCATTTTTATTAAGTATAACCATCACAATCACCAATATGAAATTTTCTACAAATTAACACATATGCTTCTTAAGAAAGGAATTATATTATATCATCTTGACCAAATATATTAACTTCCTAAATATGTATCTATGTATTAAGCATTTTTATCATGTAATACACATATTACATATGTTGTATGAAATTTTCTACAAATTAACACATATGCTTCTTAAGAAAGGAATTATATTATATCATCTTGACCAAATATATTAACTTCCTAAAGATTTATCTATGTATTAAGCAGTTTAATCATGTAATACACATATTACATATGTTGTAAGAATATTGCATTCATAGGAGATCTTACTATCAAGATAAATAATTTTGTGGTACAAAGTTTCTTTGGGTGACCAACCTTAAGAGAAATATATATTTTAGATTATTAGTATTTATATGTTTTGTAACATTAGCAATAAATGGAGAAAATTGAATTGCATGGCTAGAGAAACAACCATTACCATCACAGGTTGTTTATCAATTTCAAAAGGTGCAAAGATATAACAATCATTGGTTCTAAATCCTAAATCCTAATTATTAAGATTATTCAAGAGATGTATTATATTTAGAAGAACTCAAATGGAATGTTTGTGGTGAGCCGCATTGTTTTCCCATTTGTACTTGTGTAGGATTTACAAATAGAATTGGTAAAGGAGCTTTTGATGACAAACAAGCAAAAAAATCAAATACATCTATATGTGTTATAGAAAACAACATGAAAAGGTTCATTTGCTCCCTCTACACAATACAAGAGATTTCCCCTAGATTTAACATTTTTATTTCAATAAATTTGATTCAATGCCAATAAAGTTGATACCACCTATACAACTATTTAACATAGTCACAACTACCAATGCATCCCTTATTACATGCCCTCGTAAACCATAGTTCCACAATATTCGTGTGTGAGGTATGCTAATCAAGCAAGCCACTGCAACTACTACATCGATGTTATAAATTGTCATTGATCCATCTCAAGGAAATGCATGGGTACTATCGGATTGTAGCAACTACACATGGGAAATAGTTAGATATTTACAAAAATGACACAATAGGCTATATAAAAAATTTGTCATTTGTAATATATGTGTGTGATCAATGAAGCCCAAAGAGATGATTTCCTACTAACCTTGTCCATGAAACTAACTTGTACAGGGGCAGCCATCGACTCATAACAAAGTTGTGTGCAACTTGAGCATTAATGAGGATCGCATCAACTAGGATTAGAACACCTAGTTTGTCCATGTCACCTTACCTTACTAGACTCTATTGCATGGCATGAATTCCCAACTCCTCCTCCACCATCATCTAAATATACCTCTTGGTGAAACAGAGTAATAAATGTGCTATGTTGTAGTAAGCGGTCACGGTGGAAATTGAGGTTTAGGTCTCGTAGATGTTATATGAAATCAAATGATATTGGGTTGGGGGGTTAAGCCTCTTCCTAGGAGGGTGAGGCCCCCTCAATGAGTCATGACTAGCATTTGTCGATATTGCACTTACCCACACACTACCCCCTAGAATTCACCAATGTCAAAGTAGTTAACATGGTGACCGGAAAAAAAAAAAAATCATGCCACAATTTTTTAAGAAAATGTAGTGGCGTCTCCCTATTATTGCAATGATATTTGACATAAACCATAAACCAATTATCCATCCAATGGTCTATAAATGGTTGACATGTGCACCAATCCATGAAAATGCATTTATTTGTCACAAAAGTGTGTAAACTAGTTATCGGGTCAATAAACAAGGTCATGTGATCTTGTTTTGAAATCTTTAAATCTTTCACCTTGTTTCTATCTAACTCCATCCTATAATATTCAAACATCCTAGCCCTATATTTGGAAATATCATATAATTGGTCTTGGGCATTGGTAAAGGAAGATACACTAGGTCTGAAGCAACGTAGCAAGTGAAGGGTGTGAGGGTTCTCTAGTGTTTATGAAATCTCATATTAGGTTTCTTAGTGACTCAAGGCCTTTGTCAATTTTGGTGTTTACCTCTGGTTTTTTAGGGTAAGGGTTGGGTCTTTCTTCAATGGGTGATGGTGCATTCAATTTATATTCATGTGCAAGCTATATGATAATGTGATTGTTTGAAGAGGAATAAAATAACAATTATTTCCTTTTATAATTTGAAAAAATTATGAAATATATACATTTTTTTTAAATTGAGTAAACCTACTCTGAATCAATGCAAGAAACATTGAATATGGGTGATGTCCTCATGGCAGTCAAATGCATAAGGTCACTCTTGAATTCATGCCACCTTCACTTAGAAATGTGTTACTAAGTTTGGTAATAAGATACAACCCACGACCCTTTTTTTTAATTAATACATAGAAGAATGTTCGTGCGCTTAGGAACGTACACAATTTGTTCAAATTATGACTTGGTAGGCTAATTCACAACCTACGTGGTTGTTTAGAGGGCCCTGGAGCTATATGAAATGAACATGTGTGCGCTTTAAAGAACACGTGTGAATTCTTTCATGAGTACATTTTTTGCATGAACATATTCTTGGGCACCACATTGCCACTTTTTCGACCACCAACTTCTTACAATTTCCCATGCAGTAAAAACAAAACTGAGGATACACTTCATATCAATAATTAGGTAAATATGTCCAATCCATTTAGATATTTTTTTTTCCAGGAAAAAATTTGCTCAATTATATTATCATATAATTTTTTTACATCTCCTAGCAAATCCAAGTGAATCCAAATACATCACAAGTCAAAAGGATTCAGATACAAGATTTTCAAAAAGAAAAATATGAAAGTATATAGTCCTCAGATGATTCTAAACAAACTGATCTGTCATAGCATGACACTACCAAAAAACAACAAAAAAATATATCTCCCAAATGACTCAACATTAACTAGTAAGCCAAGCAAAGGAATAGATCCACTCAAACTGATTAATGGACTCTAATCTGTCTCATGGATCCTTCTGCTCCATTGATCCATTTATGATAGAATAAAATGCCTTCAGTATCCTCCAATGCCAGCTTCGAAAGCTTGTCTGCTTCAACATTAAAGTTTCTCAAAATGTGTTGACAGCTAATAGACAGAAATTACTTTGATAATGCTTTGATTCTAGTTTTCCATCCTTCCATTGCAGACACCTGTAGTCTTCCTTTGTTAAGTATCCGATCTATTACTACTTTCAATTCTCCCAACACATGGATACGTGAAATTGACAGGCTATTTGCAAGCATAAGTGTAGCCCAAGCTCCTAAGAGTTCATCTTTTGTATTGGTACCTCTGTCGCAGTTTAAGGTCCATTTAATCACTGATGCTTCCAATATTTTAATAACTCCTCCTACACCACTCAAGCTGCCATCCCTTTGTGCTACCCCATCGAACCAATCTAAGGAGGACTCCCTTTTGTAGGTAATAATTATATCTCGAGGAAGTTTGTCTTTCACATGAGTGTTGGTTCTGTTTATTAGAGCCTTTGTTTTATAGATCACGGCCGGAATTGATGGATTGGAGTCTTCGAAGATAGTTCTATTTTGTTCATGCTAGATATGCCAACAGATAAGAGTTGATATCTAAGTAGGAGAAGACTTTTCCTCATACCAGTTTTTAATACAATAAGATAGAGTGCTCCCAGTACAGTGACACTTTATGTTTAACTCTTTTATAATTATATTCCAAACTGTTGTTGCAAAAGAACAAGACTTAAAGAGATGAAAGATAGTTTATGATTCCATTTTACACAGTGGACAATGCCCAGGTCCTTCTCAACCCCTTTTCTGCAATGAGTCCCAAGTAAGTATTTTTCCTTCCAAAGCCAGCCAAATGAACAATTTGATCTTTAATTGTACTTTCCATTTCCAAATGGATCTCCTCCAAGTCTCCACCTTTAACAAACTTTTTGAATTAATGATGCTCAAATAGAAATTTTTAACTGATGGGATTCCAGAATCATCGCCTCCTGTCCACATTAATTTATCTTCATCTTCATGTATTAGAGCACCCGATTCATTAAGTGCGTGTCTAAATTGATCCCATTCCTTTTCAAGTTCACCGGATAGACCCAAATCAATACTGCTCAGCTAGTTAGAGGATGAAATCTGATCTTATGAGCGTTTCCTGACCTGGGCAAGAGTCTTGATATTCTTTTGATTTAAAGCAGATAGCAAATTAATTGATATGAAAGAGGAATTTCCCATCCCCAATATCCGATCCTTTCCCAATGCAATTTGTTGACCTGTCCCTGGATTCCATCATAATCCATGTGTGATAAGATGGATAACTTTTAACAAGCCACTCCATATTCTAGAGGCCCCATTAAGCTGGAAATAATATGATCTAACCCAAGTTATCACCATTTATTGTGAATATACTTGTCAAATATAACTTTGTTCCAAATGCCCTCTCCATTAAGTACTCTCCAAAGAGTGTTTGCGGCCAAATATTTACTAAAATCAAAGATGTTTCGAATGCCCCAAACTCCAAATATTTTTGGTAGTGCAATCTTCTCCCAATTGCACAAACGCATTTGATGAGAATCACAGTTTCTTTTCCATAGAAAATTATACATCAATTTCCTCAATGTATTTAGGACTGAACAGGGGACCACCGCGAGAGACAACCAATAAATTGGTTGGCTTTCCAACACTGCTTTCAAAAGAGTGAATCGTCCTCCTAAGGACAGCCACCTATAGCACCAGTTACTTATCCTTTTTTCCACCTTTTTAATTAACCAATCCCAATCTTCTATACGCTGAAATCCTGACTTTATAAAAAAAACCAGATACTTGAAACCCTGTTCCAGCTCCAATAATTTACAAGGGAAGATAGCCTTAAAAGGTAACAGATCCAGATCCGACATTCCAGCTTGATGAAAGGTAGACTTTGTTCCATTAATAGATAAGCCCGAGGACAAACAAAAACATTTTAACACCTTGTCAATTTCCCACCATTCCTGCATATTAGCATTAGTCATAATGACCACATAATCAACCAACATAATATGAAGAATCTTTATAGTCCTTGACACTTTAATACCAGACAATTTACCTTCGCTTTGATTGTCTTTCAATAGGAGACTCAAACCTTCCATTACTAGGATAAATACGAGAGGTGATAAAGGGCATCCTTGCCTTATACCTCTACCGCTTTTAAAGAAATCAGTTGCCTCACCATTAATCAATACTGAATATGAAGTGGAAACCACACAACTCATTATCCAGTTTGTCAAGTTTTGTCCCATACCAATCTGAAGGAGGACCATACGCAGCAGATCCCAGTTAATACAATCATATTCTTTTTACAAATCCAATTTTAAAACCAGAGACTTAGACTTCTTCTTTTTAATACTATGGGTAACTCATGAACAGTACCAATGGCGTCCTGAATCTGTCTCCCTTGGAGGAATCCCAGCTGCTCCCCCGAGAGTGATCTCGACAGTATTGGTTTAATCCAATCTGCTATAATCTTTGATATAATTTTATAACTAAGATTACACAGCGATATCGGTCTAAAGTCTCCAAAATGGTTACTCTTATTTACTTTGGGGATCAAAGTAATGAAAGTCAAGTTTAAAGCTCCTGGAATAAATCCTTTTAATATTGATTCTTCTACCATTTCCAGGAGGTCCTCCCCGACAATATAAAAAAGATGCTTAAAAAAATCCACTATCCAGCCATCCGGGCCAAGACTCTTGTCCACTTTAAAATTATTTAATACCTTTTTTAATTCCTCCTTATCCACAGGTTTGTAAAGTGCCTTAGCTTCTGTGTCATTCATCATTTTTTAAAATAATGCAACCACCCTAACCTGTTCATTGGTAGAAGGTCCTCTTTGTTCTTTGTAAAAGTCTTTGAAGTGATTTAGAGTTGCAGATTTAATGTTTTCCTTACCACTGTAAACCTAACCCTCTTCTCCATGAATCTCCCAAACATATTTACTATTTCTTCTGAAACTCGCAAAATTATGAAAAAAAAATTGTATTTAAGTCTCCACTTTTGATCCAGATAGCCCGACTACGTTGGCGCCATTGCTCCTCTATTTATTTTACTAAGGTATTTCTTTCATTCTCCAAATATTTTAATGGTGTATCCTTCATAGTATTACATAACCCCTCTGCCATGTTTTGAATCCTATAAGAAATCTCATTCTCCAAGAAACAGAGCCGGGCATTTTTACTCTTCTTTCTGTCCTTTTGCCAAGCTTTGGTGATGAATTTCAGATCTTTCAGTTTCCAAACCAGGTGTTTTTGCTTTCCAATCTCCTTAAGATATTTAGGATCATTCCACAATTTTTGCACCATCAATATGAACTCATTTTCTTTATCCCACAAAGGATTGAACTTAAATGGGTAAGCCTTATATAAATGAGGAAGATCCAACTGAAGAAGAATCAGAGCATGGTCGGAGATGAAAGGGTATTCCACCCAAGCTCTATAGATGCCAACTGTATCTACAAGATCTTTAGAAAGAAATTTTCTATCAAGTCTCTTGGCGATAAATTCTTCCCCTAAACGACCATTGCGCCATGTAGGCACGACTTTCCCCCGCACAATGTCTATAAGCTTATTTTTATGAAAATAAGTATTAAAAAAATTTGCCAATGATCCCAATAAGGATGTACCACCCCATATTTCTCCGGATGATAAAGTCATATTAAGATCACCTGCTAGAATTAGACTTTTAAATTCAACAATCCTGAAGATTCCAGTTTCTCCCATAAATGTTTGCGCTCCATGCACGACCCGAATACATTAAGTAGATTTATCTGTCTTCTACTTTCTAAACATATTCTTGTCAATAAGATCCCACCACAAGTAAGAAACAGAACCAATTCAAAGTAATTAGGATCCCATGAAACCAATAAGCCGCCAGAGGTACCAATAGAATTAACTGCACTGCTTAACCAAGTAGGCCTAAGAGAGTGGAAGAAAGAACGAGCTTTTTTCGAATGAACAAGAGTCTCCTGTAAGAAAAAAATATTAGGACAGGTCTTATCCAGTACACTTCATACCGAGGCAACTTTTAGGGTGCCTCTAATCCCCCTTAAGTTTAGTGAGAGATGTATCATTACTTTGACCTTGCAAGGCCCTTCAACGCTCTAAGGGCCCCACCTTCGGTGGAAGATTGTTGTACAGAAACAATTGAGGAGTCAAGTGTCGATTTTTTTCGGGCACTTCTGGTTTTTATCAAGGAATGTTCAATGTTCAATCCCCTAGACCAAGCATATTCTTTCCTGACCTCTACATCGGATGATCGTGAAAAACTAGCCTCCCCTTTTCCAACAACATCATCAATGACCGATTTACCAAGATATTGATCTGGATTATTTTCGGTACGAAATGAGATCGGAGATATAATAAAGAAATGCAAAGAGATATCGCAGATATTCAATAATATAACAGAAATGTATCAGAGATGCAACCATAAACACAGATATACAGTAATACACGATTTCTATTAATCAGAGAAATGTACAGAGACTGTA
>JZKD02S2274958.1:168885-185613 GCA_000966675.3 Picea glauca
ATATATCTAACTAAAGCCCACCACCTTCATTCGTTAGCCCTACCCGGACTTCTCAAGCCTTACCCTTCCTTATCTTTTTTCATGTAACCTCTTCCCCAACCTCCACATATAATGTTTTATGCAATTATTTCCTTTGTCACTAAAGTTGGGAAAATCGTATCCCAAATAACTTAGCATTCTTGAAGTATTTCCAATGCCATTAGGCTTTATAGTCTTCGCCCAAAGACCTGTGTACGCAGTCTGGAATTATTTCCAGTTCCTAGAGAACTCATAAAGATAAAACCCTGCAGATTCTCGATTACTGGATAATAGCAGTGTTCAAAGCTAATGAGCGAAGCCCAAGAAATTCCATATGGGGAGCTAGATCCTTAAAAGGTGAGTCTCAAAGCTGACCCTATCTTCGTGACTCATCCTTCTCACTCGTGGTTGAGGCTGGGTCCACACTTAGGTTGACCAGGCTATTGAAGTCGTCTGTAACAACCCAAAAGAACTGCTAACCACACAAGCGCTTTTGCAAGTAATTATTTCTTGTTAACACCCTTCCTCCACACTTGGGTTGACTAATTGGGGTTACTAGGCTTTCTAGTCTGTGCCCCAAGACCGGTGTGAACCGATTATGGAATTCTTTTCGGTGCCCAAGTCTTTTAAAGGCACGCACAAGTAATAAATTAAGTCTTTCCTCACAGTAAAGGCATTTCTTTAGATAAAGGTTGGGCTTGCTAGCGACTTTGGTGGGCTAAAAGGTACCAGATTTTGATCCACCTTCCTCTCCCTTAAGGTCGAGCTTCATTAATTTCCCGAACAAAGTGAGGGAAAGGGCTTCGCTCCTTCCTCACATCGAATCACATCAATTCGTTCTTCCTACCGCTTTGTTATTTCTCTTATTGAGTGATTTCTTAGTTCAAATGCTTTCCACCATAATATACCCTTTTGGCCTTTTGGAGATTTATGGGGTATTTCTATCCTATTTATTTCCACGGCTGTGGAGAGGCCTAGTTATTATCGAAAGGAACCAGCCCAAAGAGAGGGTAAGTCAGACCTATGACTAGACCGCTAAAGTACCGCTGAAGTACTGGGAACCAACCCAAAGATAAGAGAGAGAGAGGGTCCTTCCTATTAGCGTTAAGAACCTAACTACTGCAGACCAACCAGGACCTAGAACTACAATTTCCTTTCAAGGCCTTATTATTGATTGTTTGTCCGAAGACCTGAAAAGGCTAACTCTTCGTTTATTAATCAGGACAAGTTGGAAGGACAGATAATATTCTTCTCTTACGAAGATGATCATGAACCCCTACAAGCAAGGGCGAGCCTTGACTGGCACCCTTACCGTAGTTATTCCCTCTACCCATTATTTGTCCCTGGCCCCTAAAAGCCAGAGCTCAAGACCTTTTAGTCAGGACCTTGCACAGAGCTAAGGCAAATGATCTTACCTAAAGCTATAGGGAATAAATAAAAGGGTTATCCCTTTTTTTTGTGCATATGGGTGTGTTGAGGGCTCAATACGTCCCTAACACATATGGATTACATGTGTAAGGTAGGTTAGTGGGATAGGATAAGTTATGTGGGTTAGGTATATTAGTGCATTGTATGAGTTAGGAAGGTTTGGTGGGGAAGGTCGGGGAAGGTCTAGTGAGGAAGGTCTGGTGGGGCTAGTAAAGCGACTTCACTAACGACTTCTAAGGCACGCTAAAGGCACGGCGGTCGGTTAGAAGTGCTATCGGTCAGAAGAGGGTCTCAGTCAGAAGAAGGTCATTGAGAGGGTCAGAAAGAACCTGCATAAACCTGCACGTGTCTCCCTTCACTGGTAAAGTTGTATAGTCGGGATACACTTACTGTTGGTGGGATCGCTCCTATCAAAGTAGTGACAAGCTCCCTTGTATCTAGTGAGATGTATTTTCATATTTATATTATTTAAAAACCTACCATGAGGTGCTCGTCTTGTAGGAAGGATATTGATTATTTACATAGGGGATAACACACATTCTGAGCACTAACACACATACACTCACACACATTCATCGTTGGGGTTACACGCCTCATGAATAGTTGTGGAAAGGATATGAAATCTAGCAGGAAGGATACACAATCGATATTTCTTTGGATAGCCAGTCACCCAGTCTCCAAGTCTGTCTCCCTATCTCCCTGTCAGAGCAGTTAGTTCCCATCCTTATGACTAGCAAGAAATAGATTCCATTGATATTCAATGAGTTATCACGCCCGCATAAAATCTTAAGCCTTCCTTATGACTAGCAAGACATAGATTCATTTCAATAAATTAACTAATATGCAAGCCCTTCTACTAAAGCATGCCCTCCTACTAAAGCATGCCCTCCTACTAATATCTATATGTATCCACATGCCCTCTTACTGTGGTAAAAGGGCTTAAGACAGGCAGGATATTGATTATTGACAGATGCCTAATTTACCTTGCTACCTAATATACCTAATATGCTCAATATTCCACCTAATATGCCTTATGGAACATTATAGGGCATTATACGCATTATAGGGCATTGTCTGCCTTATGGGGCATTATTCCTAATCTGATTTCTCCTTCCTTCAGATTGATTCTCGCCAATCAGACTTCCTCACCTGGTTAAGGTGTTGGTTGTGGAAAATTGGTCGGTCAAGTTGGTTGGATTGCCTCACCTTTTAGGGTGGGGGAGAGGAATATTTATTCTTTCCAACCGAGCTCACCTCCCTAGGGTCTTTGCAACTTAGGAAGTCGAACCAAGTCCGATAGGTCATAATTTAGAATGTGAAAAACCCAATAAACTGGAAGAAGTAAATGCGTGGCTAATGGCGTTACCTCACTCTAAAGGTAGGTGTATCCCCCTCGTCACTGCTCAACACCCGTCTCGGCATCATAGCAGTACTTTGTTGGGTCTTACTCACTTATTTCCCCTCAATAGCTACTCTAGGTTTGTTCCATCCTAATAGCAGTATTCCGGATTTTCTCCCAAAGTGTCTCCCCAAGATGGCTGCTCGAGAAGTGTCCCATCACTATAACAGTAATTCAGGATGTGATCTTGGCATAAAGGTATTATTATGAAGTCTCCGTAGGAGTCTAGGCTCGAATGAGGAAGGCTTATATGAACAAGCCTAAGACCTTTCCTATCTCACTCGCTAACTTTTATCTATTGAAGAGCATTGATGTATAGGGTTTATATTCACTAAATACTGTCAAAACCTTCTACCTCGGGTGAGTCACCACTACATGCCTTCGTATCTATTTTTCTTACTCGACTTACTAACTTACTTACTTATCTCTCCTTTCATAAATGCCTCTCCCTTTTGTCGAGCCTACTTGTGCACCCTATTTAATTCCATCGCAATTCACTTAGCATAAACCCAATTTCCCTTCTAAGAAACCATCGCGGTTGAGCCGTTAAAACAATGGCTGGTCTTGCTTTTGAATATTTCATTAGCTAGCCAGAACAATATATCAATTCAAGTTGGGTAGGATCTATCTCTTCTCATTTGTTCAAATTGAATATGGGGGGATGTGAGCAATCCTTACTTCTGCAAAGAGCGGGTAGCGGGAGACTTCAAGGAGAAATAAAGAGAGAGAGGCTAGGTGAGGCACAAGCGGAGCGGTAAAGAGATAGGGGCTAGGTGAGGCAGGTAATAGAGATTTTAGAGTGTACGACAAGTGCTTAGGTGTGCAAGGATTGCTTATTGGGTGAGGCAGGGCATCTTGGCAAGGGAAATTCACCGAAGCCTTTTTAGAGGGAAAAGTGTACGCCCACAGATAATTTTTACATTTAGGGCTTGTTCAATGTGCCTTATTTGAAAGCTACAAAGGTAAGATTAGATATGTGATGCAGAGAGAGATCCGTTACAACAGATCGGTCTTCCCACTAACACCAGTTATAAGGCTGACCAATTTCGTCCTGGGAAATATCCTCTACAACTGCTCTCGGAGAATTGGCCTTTTATGGGTTCGGAGAATCATGAACCTTATTGATGCCTTATCAAATAGGGCTCAATCCTTGATTGGGAAATATAATAAGAGTCTACATGTTTTGATCTCCAGTAGCATTCCATCAAAAAAAGCCAGTAAGCATCCGATAACACTCCATTGCCAGTAGGATAATTCAATAGCATGTTTTCAGCTGGTTCATAGCATACCTCTTCTGGATCAAGGGCCTCTAGCACCATTTCCCTCAATTAGCACCCAGGGCCTTTGGCTTGTGGGTGCCAGAATAAAAAAGTAAAGGGTTGGAACCCCGTGCATTTGCTAAATCAAAGTTGTGTTGGTACAGGTTCGTAAGGTATGATCCATTTGGGTTCCCGAACTCACATATTTAGGCACCAGGTGAAGGGCAGACATCCAGGTGGGGTATAAATCCTATGCACATGAAGCCTCCTTGTAGAGAAGATCCCCATATGAAACTAGCATCAGGTGGGGGGGCTGGCACCCAATTTGTAAGGGTGGAGTTCAAATCATATCCAAAAGAAGTTTCTAAAGACAAGTCCCTTCGCATATGAAACAGAAGGTGCGCAGGGAATCTAAAACAAAAGATAAGGTGGCTTTGCCTTGAATTTGTTCTGGGCGATCCAAAAAAGCTTATGAAACACATGTTTAATAAAGAGAAACCGGAGTTTGTCGGGGGTTCCAAGGCTACACACCTCCATCGGGGTTGAAAACTTTCATTTTGCAATAGGGCTTTAGTTGAATTCATGCAGTTAAGGTTATCACCTTCCTCTAAGACCAAGATGAAGCATAATAGGTTTAGGTGGGGTATTCACCTTTGAACTATAGGCCATCTTTCAATAATGAATTTTCCACTTTGCACCAAGGTGAAGCAGGGCAGTTAGAGGCTTAGGTGGGTTTGGGGTGAAACCCTTTGTTCTTAAAAGGCCATTTGAGCATGCTTCCGACCCATCCCACTTACTTGAAACCTTCAAAATGGATGGCTCGAAAGTCTCTTTCAAAGTCCATATTTCCACGTTGCCGGCCCATTTCATGTGGGTTCTGCCTCACCCCTATCAAATTGGATAAATTCATTACTCAAAAGTGGCCTATAGTAGTGGGAATAGTAAGAGTTCACCTGTTGAAGCGCTTTATTCAGTAAATGGTCTAAGTATAAGAGGTCTAGTTCTTCAGGTGGGTGAGTTGGAAACAAGGTTCGGTAGGGGAGCATGGCATACCTACTTTAGTTTTCCTGGCTTCCTTCATCAATGGGTGAGGACATAACTCCATATCCTAGAGTGAAGGCAGTAAGAAATTCAAGGGTAAGGTGATCCAAATGAGAAGTACCCATCCAATGCGTACTAAGGCGATTCATTAAGCAAGTGGTCTAGGGCAGGTGCTAGGTATTCAGGTGGGTAGCAGCAGACACTAAATGAAAAGCAGGTAAGGTAGGTCTATTCCTAGTCAGTGGGTTCAAATTGATGAATTATATTGTATTGGCTCCTCGGCATGAACATAAGTTCATAGTGGTACCAGTATCTGTCCTGTCAACAAATGTGATTCCAGAAATTACGTATAGAAAAGCTAATACTAAACCTATGTGTTGGATAAGAGTTTACTACAAGGTTCTTTGTGTTGGGTCTAACTATAGGAAGGGTAAGGTTGGTCGGTTCAATCTCGTCCCTACAAGAGAAGGTATAGTGCATTAGCCATGAAGCAATATGGTACGCAGTAAACAAGTCTAAATCTTCAGGCGGGTGAGTTGGTAAACAAGGGGAAGGGTAGGGGGTGAAAGGGTTAATAATAGCATACCTCCCCTACTGATATTATTCCTGGCAGAAGCTCTAGGTGGGTGGGAACAACACTCCATAAATGGTAGGGTGAAGGTAGTAATAAAGGTAAGGAGGTAGTCTGATCTCGTCCTGATAAGAGGGGAATAATAGTGGTACCTCCTAAGCACTTCATGAAGTAAGTGGTCTAGAGCTCATAGCAAGTCTAGTTCTTCTGGTGGGTAAATAGTTTGTGTGGAACCAAGCAAGGTAGGGGGTTCATAGCATGCCTACCCAGCAGTTCTTCCTGGCTTCTTCAACAATGAGTGGTTGGGCATTACTCTATATCCTAGGATGAAGGGAGAAAGGTAAGGTTGTATCACGCCATCCAATCCTGGGTCTCTATTGTTACCTCCTAAGAGATTAATGAATCAAAGCGATATAGGGCTAAAGTTCTATTTGTTGCAGGTGGGTAAAGAGTGGTTGGTAAACAAAAGTAAGGTAAGTTATTCTCTCTTTCATAGTGCCACCCCCTACAGCGATTCCTTCCTAGCGTCAGCCAATGGGAAAGGTCAAACTCAATGTTCCTCCATAAGATGAAGTAAGTAATCAAGGTAAAAGTAAAGGTTGTTTAATGAAGAGTTGGCCTTTAGGGGAAGGTCAATTCGTATCGGAAAAGTATTGGAAAAGCATCAGAAAAGTCAATGAAAAGTCAATGAATTGACGACGCTTTCCCTCCTATTGGAGTTGGTCGAAATGAAGTCAATCTCAAGTCGAGATCAATTCTTTTCTCAATTCTTTGACAATCCCCTGACTTATTTCAGTGAGATAATCTCAGTTTCTCTCACTGTGTTATGTGAAATAAAGAGTTGATCTTTCTAGTAAAGTAAATACTTCGACAATTTTGCTATTATATATATGTAATTACGCTTTAGCATCGTATGGGATCTCTGCTCGAATCATCAATCAAAATATTGCCCATCAAATACCAGTTCATTTTTGGTCAAGAGAGCGAAATTGAATGGTCAGGCGAATCACTAATCATACTTCACCCTTATTATGTCAGGTGAGTCACTAATCGTACCTAACTATCTCCCTTCCTTACTATCCCCACCACACTTGCATTACATAAAAGGAACGTGACATAAAAGGAAATCCCCCCAACACTACACTTGCATTACATAAAAGGAAATGCCCGCCCTCAAACACACCCCCTATTTTCAGTATTTGTCGGTAACACCAAACCGTATCTATCGCAATTGTGCTGGTGCACTTGAAGGGTGCTAACTTTAAATGTGGAGTATGCTTATGTAAAAGGTGATTTTATGTAATCAAGATGTAACCTTCTGACTTTTCATTTGAATTCATATGTTTTATCAAGATGTAACCTTCCGACCTTGAATGCACAGGAACTTCAGTGAATATTGAAAACCATCTCAATGGCCTTTCTAGCATGACTTATCACCACTTTCATTTTACCATCTAGCCCATTGTTTCCATCAATCCAGTATTTTAGCAATCTTATTGAAGGAAGCTTATGACGGATTCTAAAAACAGTCTCAATGACCTTTCTAGTGTGCCTTATCGATATTTTCAATCAACCCTCAGTCCATCAAGCTGGTCTTTTATCACTTTTCTTGAAGGAATCTATGGATCCATATCCACGACGAGATGCAGACCTAGTAGACGCAGCCCCAGGTAATATAGAAAAGAAAGACCCCCTTCCTGATCCTGGCCAGGACCCTATTTTCGAAGGCTAGAACCCTATCTTGTTTTCCCCTAATAGCCTTAGCTATATTTATTCCCCTCTCCCTTATGGTCGAGCGACTACGTTCCTCAATTCGCTAGCTAGAAGATAAGGTTATACCTATTTTTGTTACGCTAAAAGAGCTAACTAGAAGGTAAGGTTATCCCTTAATTTACTTATTTGGTGAGGGGCTGGTCGAGAGTTCGCTTACTCACCCTCTATTTCTTCCCCTCACAAATTTGAGAGAGGATTTTAGATTCTCTTTAATAATGATATAATCCACTACTTTATATCATGCTTGTAAGTAATATGCTTTTCAGTAGGCATGAATGGAAATTTGAAGCTTAGGCAAGTTACGTCAGGATAAACCTTTGAAATATCCATTTAAGCTCGCTGTATCAACACTTCATGATAACCTCCCAAAATTGAAAGTGACATTTACTTAAAGAATAATGGCATTTGAATACGTTTCACCGCAGCTAGGCGGGATGGAAAAGCTACGATTGCTAGGACTAATGGGATTGTTGCTTTCTTCGACCTTGCCAACTTATTGCTTAGATCTAGACCTTGCCGACTAACGACTGCCAAGACCTTAGACCTGACGACCTGCCTTCATCGACCTTGCAACCGAACCAGAGACTTGATTGAAACCCGGATGCTCGCTACTTGCTTCGACCTTGCAACCTGCCTGAGATCGACCTTGCGAACTTACCCCTTCGACCTTACACTGGTTGCCTTCATCGACCGAAGACTGAACCATAGAACTGATTGAGACCTCGATTGATGCCGCCCGTTGCTCTATTCTTTCCCGTCTATCTAGATCGCCTCCTCGATTGTGTCGCCTCACGAAACATCCCACCAACAACGATGGACCTACACAAAATGAAACATACCACAACAAAAAAGCAAAGAACTACGGACGTTCACCTCAAGAAGTGAACCTACCTACTGATCAATCGAGCTTGCCGACTGAATGCTTCGACTTGCCTGCTGAGAAAGAGAGATCTTGTGACCTTCAAACTTATACCATATCGATCTTCCTGCCCATCGATCTATACCTGATATCTTCAATCTTGCTGCTACCTGCCTGAGAGGAAGGAGGAGGATACGCCTTGGTATCTGGTAATTTCAATAATGAAAGGTGGGATATCATAAGGCAAGTCGTCACTGCACTGGTTGTTTTACTCTCTAGCTTTTGGGCCGACTTTTCTTGTGGGAATAAAATAGGAGGGAATGGGTGGGGCTAGGCCTCTCTCTATATATCCTATGGCGGCGATAACTCAAGGTGGGCATTGTAGGAAGGATTAATGCGCTTAGGCATAAAATCAATGATCTAGAGCTCTAGTGAAGTAAAAGAGACAAACACCTGTCCTTCCTTCCTCCAAACTCTTTCTTTCATAGGGAAGCGTGGGGTTGAATGGATTATTGTGGTTTCAAGCTTCTCTGGTAGGGTAGTAAGACAAGTCATAAGGCAAGTCATATGTGAAATAAAAAGCTATAAACAAGGGAAATATATCAAAGCCATTGAATATCTAAGCTAATTCGTCCAGTCAAGCCAAGCCAACAAGGCAAGCCCATCCCATTCCATTTCATCCCTCCCAGCTAGCCTGCTCACCAGTTAGCAATCGCAGCAATCCTACCTACTGAGGCCATCTCCAGCTATTGATGTGAAGGTTGTCAAATTCCATTATTTCAAAGTCAACCGTCACTTTGGATGTGAAGTTGGGTTCCAAGATCGAGCAAAAATCGTGTTTTCAGAGTGGGAAAATGCTAATAGAGATTATTTCTCTCAATACTTGCCTTGTAACCGTGGTAGCTATCTGTTGGTTGTTCCCTCGAAACTGAATAACCCATTGGCCTTTGACCCAAACCAACAACCTATGGTCTAGCTAGACATCCCACCCCTCACGCACGCACCGAACGCGTCGAAGCCAACACCCTACGACGACCATGAAGAGTGCAACAACAAGGATAACAACAAGAACAAGATCAATCGGCCAGAGGAACGGGGAAAAGCAACTGCGCCACCGGACAAGCAGAAAGGAAGAGAGAATGGATAGCATGTTGAACGACCAGGAACAAAAGGGGAGGGAATTATTTAAGTCATCGAGTTACCTATTTACAAAAGTGAGTTCGGGAACCCAGAAGCATAATACCTTACAGAACTCCCAAACACCAATCTTTGATTAGTCAAATCGGGGTTGGAGGGCTGGCTTTTTGGATCGTCTGGGACTACTTATTGGGGCAACCCACCCTTTGGCCTTGGATTTAAGTTGCACACTGGAATCTTCAGTTTATTATGCGACGGGACCTTACCTTTGATTCAGACACTTCTTGTGGATAGTATTATTACCCCACCTTCGGTCCTTTAGTTGTATCCTTGAAAGCACCTATACTTTGCTTTTTCTTATTTAGCACTCCCTCGTTACTTGCTTCCGAGATGGTTGGTTGGATGGCATTGTTTGGATCGCTAGGATGGATGGATGGCATGCTGGATGGGCTGGATTAGATGTTTGGTCATTTTATTCTTGCTGGATCGGTCAGATACATGATAGATAGTTTACTTTATTTTGTTTGAGATAACCCCAACTAAGTCTAGATTTTATGGATGAATGAATGGAAGGAAGGTGCAACCTTCATCGCATTCATTGGCTCAATAAAAATGCGAGTTCTTCATCCCGAATATGGAAGTGCCATGCTTCCGAACCCCTCCAAACACAGGTTTGATATAGGAAAAACCGCATCTGATAAGGACCAGAGGCGCTCTCCTGAGGTATGAGGGTGAGGTTTTCGCTTCGCACCTTGACTTGAGGATGAAGACAGGCGCCCAGGACAAAGTCTATGGGGAATTCATTATTCAAGGAAGTTTTAGCTTGGGTTCAACCAAAACGAACTTGCTGGAACGAGGTTGGCTATTCAAATTTAGAGTTATTGACCCAGATGTATCATATGCCCATGACCCCGTAAAACCCCATCTTTTATTAGTCAAATACGCGGATGGATATGTTTTCAGATCGACTAGAACTAACTCCAACACTTCGTGCCTTGCTTTTTGGGATTTTTCACTTTGAATAGGGTTTTATCTATCGGAGCCCCGGGCTACCCATATGATGCCTTTAAGCTTGACGAGAGGTACGCAGTTCCTCGGGGAAATAGCTTAGAATTAACAATAGGGACTGCGTACCCCTTTTTATTGGTCCTGAGAGGCAATTGGACAAGGCACCTCGTGTTTGAATTCTTTTGAACCAACTCGAATTTGACTCCTGGCTATCCCGCCTTCTTAAACCAGAATCATTTTGTGGAGCCGCACTGTGCACCTCCACCGTTAGTTTGATATTGGGATCTTCTTTCGAACCACCTTTTGATAGCGATTCTTTATCACAATCACTGTTTTCCAAACATGGTCCAGAAAGAAAAGGTTTTACAGACAGATAGACATACCCTTTCTTTCAGTTATAACCCCTATCAACCAGTTCTTTCTTTTTCTTTTTACCCGGCCCAGAGCTTCTAGCTAATTTATGTTTCTTTATAAGGATGATGGGTTAGACAAGCTTACTTTTTTGAAGTTATGGCCTATCACCAAATCGATGGTGCAATGATACATCCCCAGACAACAAGCAGGACAAGCTTCAGTCCAGGAGGACCCCCCACACAGGAAGACTAGGTTTTATGAACATAACCTCACTAAGGAAAACAAATTTAGGTACGGAGTCGAGTTACCTATTTACAAAATTGAGTTCTTGAACCCAGATGGAGGGGGTGAATAATATGCCTTCAAACCCCCAAACACACATCTTTTATTTAGAAAACAACGCTTTTGGGGACTCTTTTTATATCGATCGAACCATTGCCTACTTCAAAATGCTAGCTCGAGATCCTGGTGGATGGAGGGCCTCCGAACCCCAACAAATGAGGTTTATATTTCTTAAATGAGTGGTTGGAAACATTTTTTTTATCGACCCGACTAACCCAACTTGGTGCCCGCCCCCCACCTGGTAGGTGCCCCGATACGTAATACCCTTACAGTGAAGGTTTCATACAGCCATCCAAATCCCTTATCTTTGAAGGAAGGGCTTCTTGGTTGGGCGAAACATCGATCGCTTTTATTCCTTGATCAACCTACACGATGAAATAAAGTTGGTGGCACAGGAACAACCAGTAGGAGTTGGATCGTACGTGAAAACTTCCCTCTTGGGTTGGATTGAATACAACCTATTCGATCTTACATTTTTGGGTAGGCACTTTCAACAACATTCATATTCACTTTTGTAGCCATAAGCCCTGGGCAATAAGGACAATCAATCGCCCCTGGATTGGATCCACAATAGTTTCTTCTGCCTTAAAGCCATGGAAATGCACCAGGATGCTTGGTCGGAGTCTGTTCCACGGCAAGTAACTTACATGCATTCAATCAGCGAGTTGCCTAAAGAAAAATGCAAGTTATCAACTACATACTTACTTTTTGAACAGTCAGTCCTATATATATATATATATGCAAGAAAGAGGCAAAGTTTGCCGATACTATTGCAGAAAACACGATAAAGGTTCGTGTGGAACATTCAACACCACCAAGTTCAGTGTGAATATATAAGAGATATGATATTTCTGGACTTAGGGGGAGCAATATATAATATTAAATATTCTTTATGTCGGTGTCAAAGTGTGGGGTTGATCTAACACCAAGTATGTAAAGTATTTAATGCTTTGTAATTGTGTAATTGTGTACTTATTAAGCTAAATGCGGTAAAACATGGAACCAGACACGATTACAAAGAAAGTAAAGATGACAAAATAGAATGGTATGAACGTCGAGGAGCTTGATCCTACACACCCATTTATATGAAAAACGACCAACATGCACATTCATAAATTTAAAAAAAAATAATGTACCTGCACCCATTTATATGAAAAACGACCATTACAACATGCACATTCATAAATTTAAAAAAAATTAATGTACCCGCAACTCCTTTTTCGTCTCAAGCCAGTAAGGAAAAAATTGACATATTAATTATTATAATTTTTTCCTTCATTATATTGAAAATGAATATATTTAACAAATGACATCATTAATTATCATAATTCAATAAAACGTAGGGAGATAGTACCAAGTGATAAAAATCACTTTTGGAAGTGAGAGAGCTCCAAGAGGAAGAGGAGATAGTGCCAAGTGATAGAAATCATAATTGGAAGTGAGAGAGCTCCAAGAGGCAGTCACAAGGTTGATTAGTGTTCCCTAGAAGAAACTAAAGAAACATGTAGCAGACAAGTTCTTATTTTTGGATTCATTTTTTGAAGTTGGTTTCTTCCATTTTGGAGTTTGTTAAAAATAACAACTCTACATGTTACAGGTTTGGAAGTATCATAAGTATGGATAGTGGAAACAAGTGAATGTTGGAGATGTACAATTGCACATAACATCTTCATTACACTCTTGGTCTGAAAAAATATTTTCTTTGTGTTATTGCCAGGATGGAGAGCAAAGTCCCCGTGTAGAAGTTGTGTTCACAACAAGAAAATGCCTAATACGTGTGAATATATTATAGCTTCAAAAGAGTACATCAACTATTATATACAACTATTCTCGAAAACTACATACATTTCACCCAATTTAAGAACTAAAAATTATGGTTGTATCCAGTTAGTGTTTGACTAGTATCACCAACTACCAACCGGGGCCACCATAATTCAATCAACTCTATTATTTTTTCCTTCAAATCCTACTATTTCAGTCCATTCAACCATCCCACTCAAATATTCACTAGAGATACTTCCATAAAAAATCTCAGGTCTAAAAAAATGGTAACTTCCAAAATTTACAATATTTACTTCCATAAAAAAATCCAATCTCATAAAACTCTAACTTACGATTGAAATTAAAATTTTACGAGCCAATAAAAAGGGTTTAACCTCTTCGAGAGTTATATAAATCTTGTAGTGATAGCCATTTGGTAGGGTTAGTGGTTTACCAATCGAGAATGATCGAATAATAGAGCTGGTATATACTTAAGTCAATATTATCTTATGTTTGGGTAGGGTTAGTGGTTTACCAATAGAGAATGATCGAATGAGAAGAGATGAGAAATCAACTGAGACTGGCCGCCATTGCCAAGGACCTCGCCATGGAGTTCTTGAGCACTGGGGATTTGGAAACTTGACAATAGTTTAAACAGTGACAGATAAGTCTAAATCTCATACCGAAATTATCTTCACATTCCACTGCCTCACAGATCTAGCAAACTCCACGCTATCATCTTCAAAGTGAATGTAAAACCCCAGGACTATAAACACCAACACCATCCATTAGATATTGAAACACCATCGGCATGACATTACAATTGAAAACTAAATCCTTACTAAACTAAATCTCAATCACCTTACTTCATGTAAAATGGCATTAAGTCTAAGAATTCAACGATGGCGCTTGTGGGGTTGGGAAGATGCACAAAAAAATAAAAAAATAAAATAAAAACTTACTTTTATTGAATATATCAGCACGGTCCTTGAAAGGCCATTTCTTGAACTACCATTCCTTCCCAAGAACGAACACCGCCACAACACGACTCCAGTCATTGGGTGACAACGCAAATGGCTTATCCCTCGCCTCAAAGGTAAACCCCGCCTTGTGACGACCGCTCTTCCTCTGTAAAGTAATACACTCAGGCTTCTTGGGCATCTCCTTGACCTTGGCATCAGGGGCATAGTAAACCCTATCCTCCAAAAATTCCTTCACATTGTACATATTCAAGAGGGTCTACAAGGAATTGGGATAAAAAATTATAGGCACACCTTCACCAACACTGTTGTTACATTTAATGTTGAGGATAGCTTGAAATTTCCCTTCAACCCATATTTTTGATAATTTTATTCCTCGATGGCAGGATTCAGAACGCGTTGTATGGCATCGGTGGAATTGATTTTTCCCTGCAGGTAGTCCAATAGTTGTTTCCAATCGGGTAAGCGGACGATCTGGAGCCTATGAGCATGGGCTTGCTGGAGGTAATCAATGTGCTTGATGTGGGAGTTGTTAAGGAAGAAAACAAGGGGTGTAGAGGCCGCTCTGCTTGGCTCTATAGGCAGTTTCGATGGTGCAGGGGAAGCGATATTTGTCCCCAAATAGGAATTCCTCAGGGAAGCCAGGGAGGCGACACATTCTCTCCACATCACTACGAGTTGTGTAGTCACAGAGGACTGTGAGAGAGTCTATGGATGGCATGAGGGAAGCTTATACTATGTGAGGGTCGGGCAAGTTAACACAACGCTTGCAGGTATGAAAAATCACCAGAGTTTTACAACCCATAAGCTTGGGCATATAAAAGAAGATATGCCAAACACCAAGTTGCTAGAAAACATTGATCGTTTGAAGAGAAAAAATTATGGTTTTCTGCTTTAGCGTGTTGGGTCTCTTGCTTCTGCTCTTGATAACCATGCATGTGGTTTCTAAGCAGGTTTGTTTTTGTATCAAATTTCTCGTTGATAGTTAATTACAAATTTTCTGGTTCTTGAGATATTCATGAGCCAAAATAATTAGTAAGTCTTGAAAAGGATTTGTAATTGCATAGGCGTGGGTGCATCTCCCCTCTTCTTTCCCGCGGACCAGCTCAAATTTCCCTGGTACACCGGTGCCTCCACTACCGCTGCAAACTTTTGTTTTCACCGAAGATATGGACGAATCAGAGATAACAACCTGATCAGGAATAAATTGTTCCATATGAAATGACTGGCTCCTCCTCCTCCTATATGTGCATTTGCAGGCTGAAACTTATTTGCACCTTGACATGGTTGAGAGGTTTGGAACATAACCACCGCAGAAAGAAGACATCATGATTGACCATGACCATGGCTATGACCATGCCCATGACTATATGAAGAATAAGAGTTGGGTATGGATATGCTTGTCATAATGCTTTCGCTTTCAGGTTGATGTTTGGTCATGAGTGCCATCATGGATCCAACGCCGACATCTCCGCCATATTCAACCATGTGAAATCCATATAAGATGGAAGAAGATTGAGCAGTTGTGTTCATATGCTCCATTCCCTGCATATGATCCCAACTGGAATTTAATCCACCTTTTGTGCATTTGAACACACTTGATTGCGCTTTGGTCAACCTTACACACCAGAGGGTGATCGCAGTATTAATTCATCGATGGCAGATCTGGATCCTTCTGTTGACATGGAATAATCATTCCTCACGGCAAGAATACCTACTGCTTAGCATATCAAAGAAAATTAGTGGGAGAAGAAGCAGAAGGACCCATTCCCATTAATCACACACGATGACCAGTTGCGAACTATGCTCAAAGCATAATCTCCGCCTCAGAAGCCAAAAAGCCAAGCTGACAGCTTCTTGCCCTCGCTTTTTAGTAAGGTAAAAGGTGCGTGTACTAGCATACACCATCCTGGTAAAACCTTCAGCACAATGCGCTTGTGGGATGTACATGGGGGAGGGATCACATATCCTGCTCTGGCCTTGTACAATTTGTCTTAATTAATGGTGTAAGTAGTATCGCTCTAGATCGGGCCTTTTGGAGGCATGGAGGGAGGCAACATCGTCTGAGGATTCATAACATATCTTAGTTTATCAATGAGGCAGAGTTTTTTAGATAAGCATGAAAGGAGGAAGTTGTAGTAATTATGCGGCTAAGTATCATTGAACACTGGACTAACCGCAAAGCATTTAAATGAAATGTGACGGGATTTAAATGAAATGTGATAGGTAGATACATTGATTTGACAAATAGTATTGATTAGGTGGTATTTGAAAACCTAACACTAAATATACCTTTGGTATAATTAAATAAAGAAAAAATATAAATCATTTTATCTTTTAAATAATCTATTATATTTAAATTTTAAAAATTAAAATGATATTAATAATATGAATTTTCACAAAATATATATCACAAATCTCTATGTTAATGGTTTATATGCCTTGTTAAAAAAGAAGATGATAAATGTGACAAAATCTGAAGTTAGGAATTGGACAAGTGGTATTGATAGCACTTTTGTTAATAAAAAAAATGATAAAAGTGATAAATAAATCTAAAAGTGATAATGAAAATTAGAAATTGGACAAATGGTATTGATAGCAATTTTGCTAAACTTTTTCATATGTAATGTATTGTTGCCTTACAATTTAGAGTATATGTAATGTATTGGTGCCCAATTTAGAGTAGATGAGTATTCAGTAGTTGTCCATACCATTGAGTTGGAAAAGATTCTAATTAGATGGAGTATTTTTTTTTACTGTGAAGAAGTTGTTTTTTATTTTAAAGTTGTGTACTTTTG